>JAUIMM010000289.1:12240000-12533441 GCA_031769625.1 Taudactylus pleione | reverse complement strand
AAACATATCATATTATTTAAGATTTAAAATGACAGGCTCATACAGCACCCCCATGGAATCGGAGAAAGGGATTTTGCCTGTAAATACCAAAATTCCTCTTTTACAGCTGTGTACATGCATGTTAATGTGTATTCCTGTGTCCATATTACATTATTTGCATATCTTTGACTTGCGTCTCCTATATCATTGAACGAAAGGGACAGTTTAACGTATGCCAAATACATTAACGTGTTTACTTAAAATAAATGAACCACTAACAGCTTATCTTTTCAGTGAATGAGTTGTATAGACGGAGTAAAATAAAATTAATCTATACACTGGAAGGACAAAATGATCATAATATATGGACTTGGAAGTTAATTGACAAAATTTGGATTGTCATATTTGTAAATACTAATTCCAATAGGCTCTGCACCTTTTTGGCTATGACAGCATTTTATAGTTTGTTCTGACATTACATTTATTTATTATATATTACCAGTTATTTATGCAGCTCTTACACGCACACATGTACACACACATGTACACCTTAATTTTCGTTAGGACCCAATTAACCTACCAGTATATTTTTGGAGTGTGGGAGGAAACCCACGCAAGCACAGGGAGAATATACAAACTCCACACAGTTAGGGCCGTAGTAGGAATCGAACCCACAACCTCAGTGCTCAGTGGCAGTAATGCTAACCATTACACCGTCTGTGCTGCCCATTGTTAATCAGATGTCACAGAATCTCCCACCATCTATATGTAATAATGTGACTGCTGTGTAATGTGTTCCATTTTCTGTCCCAGTAGCCGGTATCATGGAAGTCTCTGGCCATTACTGTGGCCCTGGGAGGTGCACTAATGGCTGGGATGAAATTTGTTAAAAGGGAGAAAGAAGAAAGTAAGTTTCTGCATTTTGTGTGTAATTTTCAAAAATATATTACACATTGCTGCTGCATCACATCCTCATATGTGTGTACCAAATTTTGAAGTGTGTGGGGATAGAAGAACCAGTAACCAAGCAGATCATCAGGGTGCTCACAGTAACGCTGATGAGTGTGCTGATATGCAGGACAATCGTGGTGTCACAACTCTATATGAACTGAACTTCATTCATCAAAATTTTTTAATATTATTGTCAACCTATGGGACATTAAATTCAGAAATGAATGGTTCATCTGCCTGGCAGCAAAGAGAGATGATATAAAACTATATCCGTTTCTACTAATGAAATGGCCCTAACTCTGAAAAAGCCATTCTTAGGTCTTCATTTTTGTAAATTCTTCCACCACTATTGAACCTATTAGCTACATAGTGCTCCTTTTGGCACCATGTTTTATAATAACTTTAGAAAACGAGGTGCCACACATTAAGCCATGATATTAATTGCAATACAGATACATGGTCAATGGTACCAAAGTAAGATCTCTTTATGGAGTTTATACTTCAGTGTGCTTTCAGCCCCTCCATATCTCCAGCTAATAGGAAGATGATCTGGAGCATGCAGGAATTCAACTCATTGTTATTGTGCAGATGGATCGATGTACTTGTCTACTAACCCACATAGTAAATTAGTGGTAAAGGTGAAACCTTTAAGACATAGGGGGCCCTCTAGGGGCATAAGCTACCTGGTCAATTACTGTACACAAACACAATCCCTGGTGACAGGTCCTCTTTCGGGATAGATTGCTTTCACCATTACTATTCCACACAATGCTGCTTCCAGCTCTGAGCTTATTCAGCACATTGCCCCCATGGTCAACTTATCTCACTCGTCTGACACCTTCTCATATTCCTTCAAGCGTTCCCTGGTCTCTTCCCTCACTAAGTACCATCCCATCTCTTCTATCCTTTGCTTTCAATCTCCTTGAACAGGTGGTTTACACCTGCTCACCTCCTATCTTTACATCAGCTCCCTCCTAGGCTCACTTAAATCTGTAATTTCACTGAAACTGCCCTTACCAAAGTTACCAATGGCCTGCTCGCATCCAAATCCGAAGGCCAGTTCTTTATTCTAAAGCTGGGTACTCGGTGAGCAATGTGTACCCAGCCAATATGTCGGGCCGTGGTACACATCAGAACGAGGTAATGAACAATACCTCGCTCCGTCCTTCATTACCTGCAGCGGGGCCGCTTGCGAAATCGTACGATTGGACGTGCAGCGCGGCCGCAGGAGCACACATATTGGCCGTACACAATGAGTGATGCGGCCGAAATGTTCCGATTCGGACAGAAACTACATTGTTTCAGTGCATACCCAGCTCTCTATACCTTGACCTAACAGTTACATTTGATACCACTGACCACTCCCTTCTCCACCAAACCCTCCACTGCATTGGGCTTCACTGCTCTGCTCTCTCCTGGTTCACCTCCTGCTTGATACAGCATTCCTCCTTCATATCTAGTAGCACCTCCACTTTTCCTTCCTCTTCTTTTCTCCCTCTACACGTCTTAAATCAGTGAGCTTATCTGTTCCTTTGGACTTTGCTACCACTCTAAAGGCATCATGAGCCAAATAAACTGCTACTCCTAAGATAAATGCTGTTTCAAGAGATGTGATTGATGTAAAGAGATGTGTATTGTGCTTTAATCACAACTGGTCAAAAGTTTTAGAACACCCCTATTTTTGGGTTATTTGATGACATTTAAACAATTGAAGTCCAGTGAGTAACCTGAAATGGTACAAAGTTAAGCGGTAAACTGCTAGTGGTTAAAAAAAAAGTTTAGCTTAGCAAAAACTGAAAATAATGTAAATGTCAGATTTTTTTTTTTTTTTTTAAAGCCTTTTTTTGGGAAACAAGTAATGGGCTAGGAACTTGCAATGAAATAGAGGCTTTAAATCTTTAATTTATCACGTAGGGTTTTTGTCAACTGTTGAGTAGGAGAAAGGATGGTTCCTCAGTGTGTGGGATTTATTTACTAAGCTTTCCGGTGTGTTTAAGGCCAACATTTAAAAGGGCAATGCTTTTAATAGCAAAACAGCCCATATTTTGCTATTGAAAGCATTGCCCTTTTTAATTTCAGGCTTAAACAGAGATTTTGTTGCTGAACCCCAAGTCGACTTCTTACACAGAGTGACCGGTTTCCTGAACTAAAAAGGCCACCGTGTTTTGCAGCGCCATATAATACCCTCCGATCCAGTGGTCGCCAACCTTAATTGAGGTGTGAGCTACTTGAGAAAAATGAAATCTCATGAAGGGCTACTAAAATTGTAGAAACAAAAATCTGGCTAATAACCAAATAATTGAAGGTCATTTAATGAAAATGAAAAAAATGTTTCAAAGAAAACAACAATGCATTTAGTTATTACAGTGAGATCGTTGTCATTTGTAAATAAAGTTTAAGAACAGGCACATCTCACTATTAATTACCGGATCCATGCAGGAACATGCAGTAAAGCATCAAAAGATATAGGCAAGGCTGCTCAGTGATTTTCCAGCAGGGCTGGGCGAGAGTCACTCGCTCCACCGTGGTGTAGACGCCGTGGGTGGAACCATGGGGGAAGCACGTCAGGTGATTGCTGTAGAGGCTGCGACAATCACCTGAGGTGCTTGCCTGTGCTTCCACCCATGGTGTCCTCGCCATGGGGAAGCGAGCATCATAGGTCACTTCCTCCTAGTTGACTCTGCAGTACTGCAGCTAGGTAACCTACCAAAATTTAGACTGCGAGCTAGCGGTAGCTCACGAGCTACAGGTTGGACACCACTGCTCTGGGCTATGCCTAGTTGGTCAATGGTTCATACTACATCAAGATAATGGCCCAAGGCTATGTCAGAACTACCTTTGAGGAAAAGAACAAGATGGTAGTCATCGAATCATGGAATGGCCAGCACAGTTTCCAGACTTAAACCCCATCCAGCTGGTTTTGGATGAACTGGACAGAATGGTGAAAGCTATCTACAAACACATTTGTAGGAACTTCTGCAACAGTGTTGGGAAGAACTTCCCGAACAATATTTAAATTTCATTGTAGAAAGAATGCCACGAGTGTGCTCGGCTGTTATATCTGTTTGATGTGTCATAAATTGAGATAAAATTTTGTTAAACAAAATGATTTTGTGATATATTTTGATCTCCAGTTCTTTATATGCGCTATGCTTTAATTTAAGGTAGTTTGAGGCATTAAACTCCTGTAAATTTCATTAAAAACTGGGAAAATGGGGTTGTTGTATAACCAGACCATGACCAGTAGTATATGTATAGAATTTGATTTTAGTTTTCTTTGTCTCTGTTTAGAGATCGAGAAGGAAAAGAATCGGTCACTGGGAAAACCTTTACTTGGTGGTCCTTTCTCTCTAATCGATCACAATGGATTGCCCAAAACAGATCAACATTACTTGGGACAGTGGATATTGCTGTACTTTGGTTTCACACATTGTCCTGATGTCTGTCCAGATGAGATTGAGAAGATGATTCAAGTTGTGGATGAAATTGGTAATCACTGTTTTTACATCTATTTGTAATGCTTTGCGTTTTATTAATCTATAACATACTACACACTACACAGAAACTCGACATAACTGCAATTACAGTGCATTCGGAAAGTATTCACAATGCTTCACTTTTTCCACATTTTGTTATGTCACAGCTTTATTCCAAAATGGAATAAATTCATTTTTGTCCTCAAAATTGTACACACAATACCCCAAAATGACAATGTGTAAAAGGTTTTTCTGAGCTTTTGCAAATTTAATAAAAAAAAAAGTAAGAAATAACATTTTGGGATAAGGCTATAACATAACAAAATGTGGAAAAAGTGAATCGTTGTGAATACTTTCCAGATGCACTGTATATTAATATAGTTTGCCAATATTCTCAACTTTGTTGTACATTTCTCTAAGGCAAGAGTTCCCAACTCCAGTCCTCAAGTACCACCAACAGGTCATGTTTTGTGGATTTCGCTAATCACGCACAGGTGAGATCTATTTTGCTGGGTCAGTAATTATCCCACCTACAGATGTCATACATCTAGCCTCAATACGCTACGCAGCGCAACTTGCCTTGCGTGAGTGAGCTGCAATGCACTACAACGCACCAGCAGACTGTGCTGATTAATTTTATATGCGACATTTGTATATCTGTGTGCACCTGAGTCTGTATATACAGGATAATGTAACTTGGAATGAAAAAAGCTGCTGCCGCTACATTGTATCACTTTGTATACAAATTCAGAGACACAGATATACAAGTCTTGCATGTCAAATGAATCCGCATAGTCTGCTGGTGCCTACTAGTCTCATTACATTGCATAGATGCATTTTTGGCAAAAAAGACGCCCGATGCTGGCAGGGTCTCACGGGACCAGGAACGCCGAGAGGGACTTTTTGGCGCGACTGCACAAACTGTACTTCCACAAACAGAAATCATCACAACATGATCTGTTGAGATTAATTCTGTGAGGAATATTGTAAGTTAAAACCTGTACCAAAAGGTTACTTGTCCAAGGTCTAGAGTATAGGCTCTTGTGGTGCCCCCTGCATCCTGCATGTTCCTCTGCTTCTCTCCTCACTTCTGCACACTGCCAGTGTGGGAAGTGGGAGGAGGTCATGTGTACAGAGCCCAGGAAAGTGAACTTAGGGGGTCAGTGCTTCCCTTACAATATAGAATGTGAAATTATCATTGTTATGCTTTTTTTCTTACTATAAACTCGTACAGGAAGTATACAGTAAAACTAGTATTCTATATCAACATATTCTCATAAAGATATATCACTGATGACTGGCAAATATTAGTCGCTTGAAAAATGTAATTCAAAGGATCCTGTGGAAATCCACTAGTGGTATAGAAACTTGATTAGCAGAGCCAGTGTGTTAGTATGATTTGCATCCATATAGTCTCACCACTCTTAGGGAAATCCTGAGCAAAGGCATAGTACCGGTGGTAGGGCAATCCTCTGTGAATTATGTTCCCCGTCTGATGATCAGAATTGCCGCTTGCCAATGTGATGACGTCAGCGGCAGTGGGAGCAACACATCATATACCAGATATGAGAAGAAGTCACAGCTCTTGCATAAAGAACGGAGGTTTTGCACCCATAGCACCACAATGTTTAAGCAGACCCACTTGTCAAGCAGCCAGTATTAAGTTCACAAACTTAATGTGTTTCTCCGTTATTAGACCATACAAACACAAGAAGTTCCAGAGAGCAGCGTGATCACTAGTATGACACTGTTGCTGTTTTGGTGATAAAACTCTCAACCAGAGCTATAGGAAATACATTGTGGTTGTAATTTTTTTTTCTCATTTAAAAAATAAACAAATTTATGCCAATGAAAATGTGTATTAACTCTTATTTAGGCCATTCTCTTCAAAAGGAATTTTGACAATGTCTTTTAAAACTGCATTACAAACCTGTATGGATTGCTCCTAGTGCCCCATCCGTCTAAAGTGCAGCATGATACCATAGTCAGAGGAGTTACCACACTACACAGGTGGTTTCTCTTTTATACACTAGGGGACACTGGAGGCTTCAGACTGGGGGGGGTATAGACATGTGCTAAGTGGGAGCTGGCACTTTAAATTTCTAAGTGTGACTAGCTCCTCCCCTTCTTTACCCCCCTACAAGCCAAGTCTTAGATTGAGCCCGAAGGGAGCTGGTTGTGTTATTCACATAATTCTCTTCAGGGTATTTAAATAAGAGTGCTGCTGCGCTGAAGCTAAAGAATATCTACATTGACAGGAACAGACAGGCAGCAGCTGCACTGCCTGTCTGCATCGATTGAGCTGCCGGGGGGACCCTCTCGCAACTGCACGCAGTTCGCCTGGGGTCCCCGACTACAGAGACAACTGTCTCCATATAGGAGGACCCGCATGTACTACTTGCAGCGCGCACAGCAGTCCCCAATTAGTCAGCCGCCGCCGGCAGTGGAGCTGCATCGTGAGTATGCCCTGGCTCCCCTTCTAGCGGGGTAGCCAGGTTAACACTAAGAGCGGCATATACAGCAGCAGGCTGCTGTGATTAACGGGGCATCCAAACAGATCACTAGCACATCCAGCTTAGTGCAGCAGGCATAGTGCGCTTATAACCCAATTTAAGTGCCATAGCGGGGGACGGAGCCTAGCTCCGGAGTCCTCCTTCCTCCCAGTGGTCATCAGCACTTCACACGAGGGTGCTGGCGGCCATTACACGGAGGGACAGTCTGCTACATAAGAAAAACCCTGTTTTGGGGGGAGGGTTAGGGCTCCCGGGGGGGACTTAGGTTTAAGCGGCGGGGAAGGAGCGGTTAGGTTTAGGCACTTAGAGGAGGGATTAGGGTTAGGCAGTGGGGGGAAGGTGAGGGTTAGGGGGGTTAGGTTAGATTAGTTAATACTTACCTGGGGACGATCGGGATTTTCAGCCGTCTCGGCCTGCCGCTGTCGGGATTTGAACTGCCGGACTTCTGTCCGGCGGTAATTCGTATCTATTCCCTTTCTTTTATGCCTAGCATTTTCAGGCACTGTTAGAAGTGCTATTAGGGCAAGTGTGGCTCTCTCCTGCCTCTTTGGATGTCAGTTTCTTCTTTTGACCTTTTTCACTACACTTTACTGTTGTTTGTGTGGGGTCTGTATGTATCATGACTGAAAGGGGCGCTAAGGCGTCCAAAAGTTATTTACCTACAAAAAGTATGCAGAAAAAAGAAAAAATTATTTACAGGGGCAGTCATCTAACTCCCTAATGTGTGACAATGCAATCCTGAATAACGATCTCAGAGATGTCAGATCCGCCATCTTGAACTGCGCAGGTTACAATGTGCTCCAGTGGCTCAATCGTTCAGCGTGCGGTACTTATAAGACAGTATCTGTTGAGCAATGCCGAGGTTGTGAGTTCACTCACCTTCAAGGAAATGTAATTTTATGTCCCATCTCTATGCTGAGCTGGAGGCTTCTCGGAAAGAAAGAGAGGTCTCCAGGTCAGCGGCTCTAGAAAAACCAGCATGGGCAAGGTCCTTAGATGAATCCAGGGATGGGATCTCAAAAGCGTGACTATTTCCCGTACACAACTGGATCCTCTCCACAGGTCTCAAAGAGACTGTTGCTCTCAGTCCTCCAATCGGAGGAGGAGAATATGTCAGTTTTCGAAGGGCGAAGGAAATCCAGTAGAAGCCTGAGTCGGTATCCAGATAGAGGCTTTACTTTCTGCAATCCGCCAGGTATTGTATCTACACGACAGTCTTTCTTTCTAAAGAAACAAAGACAAGCTTTTGCATTCAGTAGAGCGGGATTCTCTTCTGATGTCGGCTTGGGAACATTCGTTAAAAAAAAAAAAAAATGTCAGATGTCCTGGCGGTTATCTTTTTCCTACAGATAGTAGAAAATCTGTTGAGGAGCTGAAGTGGCTCACTTGATAAGGCGATTACAGCAGTGACAGAAAGGTCCTAGGATCGAAAGCCAGTCTGGGACAGCATGCCACTTTTTTAACTCCCCCCTACAGTAGACTGTCTAGGAAAACTACACTACCGGTTCCTGGGGCCACGCCTTTGAAAGGTGATACTCTCAAGTCCATTTATACAGCTGCATGTCTATGCGTCCTGCAATTGTAAGCTGCTGGAAGCTTATTCTGTTAGCAATATAGCTGCGACTTACCTTGGAGAAATTGGCTGACTGGATGAGAGATCGACGTCCAAAGACGTTTGCAAAATTTTCAGCTCTGGAGTTTTCGGCGTGTAGGGCGCTGTGGCTTAAACAATGGCAGACGAATGCAAGATAGAAGAAAGCTCTGAAAGCACTTTCATTCACGGGAAGTGTATCTTTTGGGAACTAGATAAATGGATTTCTCAAGCTACTGGGGGTAAATTCACTTTTCTTCTGTCTGCAGCTCCTCCCTGTAGAAGATCTTACTCGGGACCTTCGTTTTGGTCCTTTCGTGCTCCAGGACGTTCACGTGGAGAAGGACTATCAACTTCCCATGGTTCCAGAGGACATGGCAAAAGCGCAACAATATCTGCTCAACAGGAGGTTAAGTCCACTACCAAGCCTCGTGCATGACGGGCTTCACCAAAATTCATGGGCTACCAAATTCATGGTATATCTTGATATCAAATCCCTATCTGGCGGTCTCACCAAGCGTTTCTGAGATTCGCAGTTCGAATTCACATTTCCAGTTTCGGGCTTTTCCCTTCGTCTTACCGTCAGCCCCCAGGGTATTCACAAGGGTCATGGCTGTGATGATGAGTCTCATTCAGGGATCACTATTATCCTTTACCTGGACGATCTTTCTGAAGACCCATTCCAGTGACAAATTACTGCACATCACAGTGACTCACATCCCTCTCATTCATCAAGGGTGGATCCTGATCTTTCCCTAGTCCCATCTGCAACCGATGCAGAGGCTACAGTCTTTCTGGGAATGATCATGGACATTGTCAGCGGGTGTTCCTCCCTCAGGAAGAGGCAACTTCTATTCAGG
This sequence comes from Taudactylus pleione, assembly GCA_031769625.1. Classification (NCBI taxonomy): domain Eukaryota; kingdom Metazoa; phylum Chordata; class Amphibia; order Anura; family Myobatrachidae; genus Taudactylus; species Taudactylus pleione. The sequence continues at coordinate 12,524,071 of JAUIMM010000289.1, read as the reverse complement.
AGATGGTGAGGACGGTCTTTCGACATAATCAGGTATCGGTGCATGTTTGCATTCGACTCCTGGGGAAGATGGTTACGGCGTTCGCAGCCATTCCTTACGGAAGGATGTTTTAGCTAGACCTCTTCTCAAAATGGACAGTCCCAGAACTCGTATATACTTTTGGTGGTTGAACTCTGTACATCTAAATGGAGGGAAAGAGATTCTGAGTATGGGATTGGACTATTCTCACCACAGATGCGTGTCTGAGAGGCTGGGGGGCTGTCATTCAGGAACTTCACTTCCAAGGCCGCTGGACATCACAGGAAGCGAGTCTGCCAATGAACATATTGGAAGTAAAGACAGCTTTCTACGCTATTTAGACAGCAGGTCACCTGTTGCAGGGCCGAGCAGTCAGGGTCCAGTTGGACAACGCTATGACAGTGGCATACATAAATAAACCAAAAGTCGGCCGGCTAAGAAAGAAGTAAGCCGAATTCTAATCTGGGCAGAAAAGTTTGCGGTCGGCAGGACGTGCATCCAGGGGAATGGGTACTACATTCTCAGGTTTTTCACCAGCTTGTCCAACGGTGGGGTTTTCAGCAGATCGACCTCATGGCATCCAGACAAAATCGTCAACTGCCTCTCTATGGCTCTCGGATGAGAGACCCGGAGGCAGTGGCAGTGGACACACTGTCAGCGCCGTGGCAGTTCCAATTTGTCTATCTGTTCCCTCCGTTCCATCTTCTGCCTCGATTCTACACATCAAAAGGGAGTAGGCCAAGGTTTTATTGGTGGCTCCAGATTGGTCTCGCAGAGCTTTGTATTCCATCATTCAACTTCTGCGGATCGACGATCCGTAGCCCCTACTTCTGAGAGAATATCTATTTATTATAGGGTCCTTTAGTCTATCGTGACTTAAAGCGACTAAGTTTGGCGGCATGGCTGTTGAAAGGGCCTTCTTTAAACTTAACGAGATCCCACCCAGGGTAATCCTTACTATGGTAAGAACCTGCTAAGAACTTACTTCGAAACATTACCACCATATTTGGAAGGTTTATGTTTCAGGGGTTGAATGTAGAGGGTCTCCTCCTACAGAATTCACCCCAGCCAGATTTCTGATTTTTTTTTTTTTTTTTTTTTTCTACAAGCAGGTTTCTCAGACGGTCTGGGTTTAGGTTCTCTAAAAATTCAGATTTCAACTCTGACGATTTTCTTCCAAAAGAAGTTGGTATTGATACCGGAGGTGCAGACTTTTCTGCAGGGTATGATACGGTTACGACCACCCTGTGTTCTTCCTATGGCTCCATTGGATTTGGATCTCGTCCTTTCCTGCTTTAAGTCTTCTCTGTTCTAACCTTTGGAGTCTATAGAGTTAAGATTCCTTTTGTAGACGGTAACACTTCAGCACCCTCCTGGCTGAGGCCAGTGCGAGAAGAACTGGGAGCTCTATCTTGTTGTCTTCCATACTTGGTATTTCATGAGGATAGAGCGGACTTCCGTACAAGAATGGATTTTCTTCCTAAGGTGGTTTCGGCTTTCCACATCAACCAATCTAGTGTGGTATCAGTCTCTTCCACAGGAATCACCTTTGTCAAGATCTTTGGATGTTGTTAGGGTTCTTTGTATCTATGTGGAGAGGACTGCAGCCATAAGTTGAACAAACACTCTATTTGTTTTGTAGGATGCTGCTCGTCCTGGTTGGCCAGCTTCCAAACAGTCACTGGCCCGCTGGATTAGTCTGACCATCAGACAGGCATATATGGCCTCATTTAGGGAGCCTCCGCCTTCTCTTACAGTGCATTCCACTCGCTCAGTGGGTTCCTCGTGGGCGGCTGCTCGCGGGGTTCCCATGGAGTTACTTTGCCGGGCGGCTACTTGGTCTGGCCGGCATATTTTTATTTGTTTTTATAGATTTAACGTTGTGGCCTCTGCAGCTCAGTATGGCCGGTCTTCTTTGCAGGGTTCTCAGCGCTCTCCCGCCAGTGATGGAAGCTCTGGGATGTCCCCCCTGTCTGAAGCTTCCAGTGACCCCTACGGATGAAGGAAAAAACAGGACTTTGGTACTTACCGATAAATCCCTTTCTCCGATTCCATAGGAGACACTGGATGCCCACCCTGCGCTGTTCGTTCCTGCCAGGTTTGTGGTCATTTTAGGTTATGACTGTTAGAGAACTGTTTGATGTCTCTTCTCTTGTTGTGTTACTGTTATTTCAACCTTCTAAAATGTTCTGTGTACTTGCTTCGCCTCCTCCTCTTCCGTTTTTGTCTTTTTCTCAGCTCCCCTTAGGCACAGTTTCCTAAGACTGGGCTTGTTAGGGGGGTATAGAGGGGGAGGAGCTAGTCACACTTAAATATGTAAAGTGCCAGCTCCCATTTAGCACACGTCTGTAGCCCCCGCTGTCTGAAGCCTCCAGTGTCCCCTATGGAATCGGAGAAAGGGATTTATCGGTAAGTACCAAAATCCTGTTTTTGTAAACAGACACGTCTAAAAGAACCATTTCAAAAGTTATTTATAATAATTGTACTTCTATATAATTTACTTCTATTTTCTTTAGATACGTTGGAACATGTCCCCAATCTCATTCCACTGTTCATCACAGTTGATCCTGAACGGGATGACAAAGATGCTGTCGCCAGATATATTAAAGGTATTTAAAATATAGAATTTATGTTCCTGTCACTCTACTCTGCTGTAGTAAATGATGATCTATGAATACACTCCTGTGTACAATATCTGCGTTACTGTTTGTAGTTATATCATCAGGTGTCTGACTATATATAACCTTCATAGTACTACTAATCTTATCTTGTACACCAGGAATATTTCTTGTATTTAACAGGAAACTCTCCATATTGCCATTTTTTATTTATCTAGCGAATTAATATCAGCAAATCATTATGAAGTTTTCTGCTGCCTTCTAGAGGAGAGATAAGTATTAAATTGGTTTGTAGAGCTAGCTACACATGGCCTGATCATGCAACAGGATCTCTATTAAGGTTGACCACCCATGTGGGTGGCCCGTTGGACTAGAACTAAACACATGACCCCCTCAGACTAATGGTGCGTACACACTGGGCGATAAAGTGGACGACTGAACGATATCGTTATCGTTCAGTCATTCACTTTATCGTCCATTTTTAACCCCAAAACGATGAACGATAACGACGACGCGCGTTCCCGCGGGTCATTCGTCATCATCGTTCATCGGGATGACATGCAGGCCAACCTGACTATCTCGTCAGGTTGCTGCATGTTGGGGAATGGGGGAGAGAGCCCGGTGCTGAACGATATCGTTAATGATATCGTTCAGCGGCTGTGCTCAATGTCATGAACGACATTGAGCACAGCCTGCCGGGGACACACTACACGATATCGCTCAGGGAGCAAAACGTGTAGTGTGTACGCACCATTAGTGTATGAATAACTTCCCCCATGACTCTGGTCTCATCGTGTGATTGGAGGATAAACACACACACACAGGCAGATATGGGACTTCTGCTGTCCCTCACTGCTCGACAAATCCCGGTCGTCATGGCGACCAAGTATTTGACCTGGTGACTGGATTTTGCTTCCGCAGGACTGACAGTGCTGTGTTCGAGCTCTGCATGCACTGTGCTGCGGGCGCGGTCTCTGCAGCCCCAGAGGTCAGAGCTCAGCTGGGGAGGACGCGGATACCAAAGTCAGAGCTGAGCCGGGGAGAATGCAGGGGCAGCTAGGTGACTGCACTGTGCCTGCCGTACACATGAGGATGTGCCTCCCGTCACCTTTGGGACCTTTCTGGAGAAAGTTACTGTCTGCAGCGCTCCTTGCATTGTTGTCACGTCAGCAATGCAATACGTCTGTAAAAAGCACCTGGCTGTTAGTTTCGGCGAGAGAAGGGAGCACTGACCACTGTGGTTTATGAGAGATCCCCAAGAATCAGAGCAGCGGCAGCCATCGAAGCACAGTAAGACATGCTGTTTCTGTCTGCACATTAACACTGCGCCACCTCCATAATGTCTTGACCTCCTGCTGTGCCGTTCCTGAAGCCAGTCTGTTGCACTGTTAAGCTACTCCCCCCCCCCCCCCCAACCGTTCCATAAGTTTACTTAGTCAAATATCCACTGCAGATGTATTCATTTAAGGTCTTCCTCTGATAAAAGTTGCATTAATTGGGGGCCCTACTGTGTGGCATGCTATGATTTGGGGTTACTTCTGTGAGGCATACTCTGGATTGGGATCCCTGCTGTATGGCTTGCTCTAATATGTTTTATACTATACATTAGACACCAGAGATTAGCATGTGGCTGGGACTGATGGGCATTGAAGAGGCACGTGTGGTGGTCTAATGGCATGTGGGGAGGTCTGATGGGGCATTGAAGGTGCTTGTATGGTGCTCTATAAAAGTTTTCCTATATTTTGGTTGGTGATGATGATCTGGCTCCTAAACATTTACGCTGGCTTCTAGATTTTAATACAATTTGTCGAGCCCTGACCTACATGATTCCATCGCATTCAGTGTAATTATTGGGCACCACAGTTTTTGATATATTCTAGCTTTGCTGATCTGTATATTTAAGCTGACGTATCAATTCAAATTGATAATAAGGTAGTCTAACCTCGCGCATCCCCCTTCCTTTCCTATTCGCTATAATAAAATTTGTCAATCAACCACTGTTTTGTTTTTACCTCCACTCTTAGAAGTTTTTTATTTTATTGTTAAAACGATGTTGCAGCTCTATGCAAAGCAGTCAATCCCTCATGCATATTGTACAAGCCACATTGCCCTGCACACCTAATGTAACTATAAACATACAGTACACACAAGTCCTATGTTAACAGATAATTGTACCAGGTTGTTACCTCAACATTGTGTTAAACAAATGCACATACAGCAGTTCTCAACAATTATAGCAGAATGTGTCACAGACTATTGTGCCACCCTGTGACCTGCACATAATATACAAAAGTGCAACCCCCAACACCACCAAGCCTCCTCACCCTTACCACTGATGTATGTGAGACCATATAGGGCTGCTTCCAAGGGTAAATAGTTCATACACAGTATTTTGTAACACTAGTCTTTACACACTAAGCAGCTACAGATGTGTCCTCATACACCTAGCCTTAGTACGCCTCGCTGCTCAAGACGCTTGGAATGAAGGAGCTGCGCCGAGCAGTATAGCATCTTTGTTACCCGTAAATGCGTCTTAGTTATAAAAACCGCTTCACGAGACTGCACTGAATAATTTGATAAGCAACACTTTTATATCTGTGTGCGACGGAGTCTGACGCTGTATACAAAGCACAGCAGAACTTGGTGTGGAAACCAGCAGCTACGCTGCATTGTAGCACTTCGTATACAGATTCAGATTTAGTCGCACACATATATACAAGTATCACATATCAAATGAATCAGTGCAGTCTCTTGAAGCGGTTCGTCAGATGCGACTGCGACTAAGATGCATTTTCCAACGAAAAATACGCTCCGCACATGCCGAGTCGCAAGGGACCTGGCTCACCAAGAAGAGCTGTTTGGCGCGACTGCAGCAACAGTGTATGAGTACACATCTGTACACCTATGCTGTAACTCCATTTATCACTTGGTGAAGGATCCTGGTGAATGGATAAGCATGGCTTAGGCCGCAGTGACAGCCAGGCACGGTTCTCAGTGATTTCATGCTGGTGTACTAGAAGCTTTGGGAGTAGGTGAATGGAGAATCCTTCTGGATGGAAGATTGAGTACAGAAAATATTTGTTAATATAATGACTACCTTGACAACTGAAATTTGGCTTGCTGTTGGTATCTCCTTAAACACACCAGTAGACTCCTTAAACACACCAGTATATTAATGTACCTCACTGCCTGCAAAACACCCCTACATAGTCTTATAAACACTACATATTACATTGAATCCACTACTCCCTATATTAAACTCCTCTACAAACACTGCTAAACCCAAAGTCCTAAACTGTGTTTCTCAGTTATATCAAACAGACACAAGTTATTTTCACAAATCTATATATCCAACATATCTGTGCTCCCTCAAACAGTACACAACTCTTCCTCATTCAGTGATGACCTATCATTCTCACTGTCCAAATTCAAAGCCACTTTCTCACCAGTTACACCTCAGTAATTTTACCTCACTCCCATGTACACTTAAAACCACCTTCATCCCCATATGGCTGTGCCGTAGTGAACAACTAAGTTCCTTTTGCCAATAGATATTATTTTAATACCATTCATTTGCTGTAGAGCTAAGCGGTTCAGTTTTGGCTTGGTTCTTAGCCCTCATTCAGAGCCACTCGCTATTTGCGGTCATTCGTTCTAAAACAAGGGGTGGCTATTCAAATGAACCGTTCGCTGTTTGCGGTCTGTTCACGCCTCTAGGTCTGAACGAGCGAACAAAACTTGCGTTCGTTTTTTGGAAAAATACGCCCCCCTGGCCGCTCGCATCCTACGTCATGTCCGCTATTAGATTAATCGAGTACATCGACCAGGGTATGAACTGCTCGCTATTCTTGGGGTTGGTTTTTGCTACCACAATTTTGCGAGCAGTTCTGGCTATAAAAGAACCCAGTGACGTGGTCAGTGACGCTGCTGTTTTAAATATGCACACCCATAAAACGCCCGTTTTGACCTTTAAGCACGCCCGCGATCGGATCTCCACTCCCCGTTTTCAAGCACCTTCCCCTGTTACCACCCACATACGCCTCTTTCTGTCACTCAAATTATCAGGCATTCGCTATTTTGCGAGAACATGAATTTCGACCGCACTGAGTGGTTCGCGCATGCGTATAACGATCCGTACGCATGCGCAGTTGGGCAAACATCGCTCGGAGCGAACGAGCAGCCACTTGCGTCCGGCTCTGAATCAGGGCCTTAATGCCAAGTTCAGATCTCCGAATGAGGCAAAACGTCATCTGTAACAGACAAAACATAATCTTTGTCTGTGAAAGATGAAGTTTTGCCTCGTTCTGAGATCTACACTTGGCTGGAAGATCCGAACCACTTATCTCTAGTTTGCAGCAGATTCAACAAGTCTGAAGACTCCTGTTACAGTTTATCACCTTTTGAGGGTGAATGTTTTACTTGGTGTGGAATTGTAAGCAAGAGCTTAAAGAGCAGTTAGTCTATCACTTTTGATTTGTTGATTATTTGAGGATTGCAAGCCTGAACACAATACATTACAGATATTGATAGCCACACACAATCTCATAGCTGAGATTGGACAGTTAATTGTGTCGTACTGCACCATGTATGGCCTGAAGACAACTGCAATGAATAATGGATTGGATCATTCAGTCATACTGTTGAATGCATAGAAAAAGAAGGTGTCTGCGCTGATGTCAGTATAAAACACAGTAATTAATAGATAATAACAATTGTGTTTAATAACGTATGCCTTTTGAAAAAAACCCTGCTATAGGGGAGAAACGCGTCAAGGATCAAGGAAACATTTGAACTGCATTTCATCTACCAAGTGCGGCTTTCACCTCTTACCAATCACTCAGTGTGGCTTTCATCTTTCAACCAGTTACCAGCAGCCCTGTCCACGAGTGGATGTAATTGTCTGCCACACACGCAGTGCTTGCCACACACGTGGAGCCCAGGATCATTCCAAGCCATATACCTGGAGTTCGTTTGCAGCGCTGAGCCGCTTGCTTCTGGTCATCTGCACGACTCATCCAGTCATCAGTCGGGAGCCGCTGGAGCGGCGCGACTACACACATCTTACTTCCAGCTTGTTTGGATTATTCACAGTGGGGCAAACCTCGAGAAGCTGGACTCCTCCACACGAGCATCAGGACTGGTGAATATATATTTATCTTACCCAGGAACGGTTTGGCTTAACACCCAGCATTTTATTACATGATATAATTGCTATGAGCCTGGGTTACCGTTTGTGATCACACAATATATGCAAGCATTTATGCCCATTCAATAGACTCGGTGTATTGGAATATTATCAACCGGGACACTGTTAGCTATTGTTGGTGAGCAATATTTTTGTTTGCACAGTCGGGAAGCTGGACTCTCTTACACGAGCATCAGGACTGGTGGATACATTGTATCATTGCTCAGGAGCGTAAAGGTTCCATTACCAGCGTTTCATTGTATGACATATCAGGTGTGATTTTGAGCTACTGTCTGTGATCAGAGTGCACATGACTGGCATCTGTGCCCTTTCAATATATTTAATTGTATGTTTATTTTATACTGAACTGCAGTTCTTTTTGTACTTTATTAAACACAATTGTTATTATCTATTAATTACTGTGTTTTATACTGACATCAGCGCAGACACCTTCTTTTTCTATATGTTCTTCTGGGAGGGTATTCTGCAGGAATCCCTTTGATGTCAGCTGCAGGTGTCGGTATCAGACACTATTCAAACAGCGCACCATTTTTTCCTTTTAGATACTGTTGAATGCAGTCAGAAGATTACCTTTATCTGTGCATCATCCAACTGCCCCAATCATACAAAAAATAATTTAGTTACTTGATCTCCTCTAGCTTGGCCATCTATGTGTGTAGCCAAATTGCACAGTTCTGGCTGCTTTATCAGCCCATTACTTAGAATACTGAACTTTAGGACTCCAAAGAAATCCTATGTATTATGAAGTGGAATATTTAAAAAATGCAGAGTGAGTCACACATTCCCGCTAAACTATTATTGTAGTCACTGAGTTGTTTGCGCGTTGTACCAGCTTGCGCACTGTCACATGGCAGAGATAATATTATAATAGTTGATACACGTAAACTAGGAAAATCAGAAATGTTCCTGAAGTCCAGCAAAGGAAAAGTGCTGGAGAAACTCTCATGCAGGGTTTCACCCTGGTTAGCTGTTCATCAAAACTGCTGGCTGTTTAAAGGCCTAATACAGTACACACCACAATTTATTTTGGTCTATTTACTAAACTGGACATTTTTCACCTGTTCGGGTCGATCCTGGTTAGATGTTCATCAGAATTGCAGGTTGTTTAAAAGCCCACTACAGTACACACCACAATTGTTTTTGGTCAATATACTAAACTTACCGACTGAATCGCTACATGTCCTGGCCTCATAAAGTGATGCTTTTTTTGTTGTGGGAGAGTGATTATTAAAATCTGCATACATACAGTATTGCCTTAATTCATGTATTAAGTATAGTTTTAAGTCTAATGATTTTTGAAAATACAGTATGTCTGTGAATAACCTCTGCTGCCCTTTCAGAATTCTCCCCTAAACTGGTGGGGTTGACCGGCACCATAGAACAGATTGAGAAAGTGACAAAGGCTTACAGAGTATATTTCAGCCAAGGGCCCAAGGATGATGACAGCGATTACATTGTAAGGGGAAATGCTAATTAATTTCTATGCAGTGTCTGTTAATTATAATGTCCTATGCAGTGTTAAGCAACCAGTGGCTCTATGTTAATATGTGCTGAGACCTTTAGTGCCACAGCCCCTTGTAAACAACATGTTGTCTAGCTGTGATCTGATGCACAAATCTGTGATGCCTGGTTCATGCATCTAAATATTAACAGCAACACAGTGGGGATGATGTGAGACTGAAAAATTCCTTTACATGAAATGCAGTTCACAGAAAAAAAAAATTAGGAGCATGTCCTACCATCTGACTTTAGCTTTCTGCTTGCTGTCTGGCCTAGTACTGGTGGCATTAATGATATCGGAGGAGGACTTCTGGCAAAGAGAAACTTTATTAGTGCGGGGAGGTTTGGGGTTATCATTTGTAAAATACATATTGAATGACCGATGTATAAACAAACAAAAATATGTGGCACAAGGTTACCGTATAGTCCTGTCTGTCTAAACTCACTGTGTAACCTGACCTCTTCTCACTTATAGGTGGACCACACAATCGTCATGTATTTGGTGGGACCAGATGGTGCCTTCGTTGATTATTATGGACAGAATAAAACAAGTTTGGAGATTACCAGCTCCATTGCACTCCATATGAGAAAATTCCAGCAAAATAGATGACTTATGCACTGTGCTCTATCATTGGGTGTCGTCCTTCCACTGGAGGAAGTGACTCTTTATCTACCCTTTTTTTTTTTGTTTGTTACTGCTTCAAGCGGCTGCACTGGTGATTGTAAATTTTAAATGTAATTAAATGAAGATTGACCAAATTTATGATTTTTACACATGCTGGCCCAAAGTTTTTCTTTACACATGCTGACAGTTTTTTCATTTCTTATGTTTACAACCTTCATAGTGTTGTGTTTAACTTAAAGTAGTGCATGTGTGTATAAATACAGAGGGTAGTCCAGAAAGTAAAGTCTGTGTGCGCATTCCTGCTGCACACGTCATTCAGCCTCCCTAGTGCATGGTCGGGCGCTCTCCCTAGCCTGCTTTCTAAGTGCCATGTGAGTGGCGTGCTGTTATGGTTGTTTTTGGCTATGTTGTGCGGTGTTAAAATGAACAACAGAAAAAAGGAGATTATGAGAATGCACTGGTGAATAGATCACAATTGGATTGTAAACAACTGGACAGGTTTATATAATTTATTATGAAAGATGATATGCAAATATATGAAAACATATAAAAAGGATATCAATAAAAATACATACAAAACAGTAAAAAGCATGATATAAAAACACGCCACACGAACTTCTAGAAAATATCCTCTCTAATAGTAAACCGATCATGTTTTAGCAATAGGGGATAAATAAAGTGTCCATATGCTACTATAAAGGGATACAATGTCCTGTTTCGAATCACTGTATCCATAAATCTTGCAGTTGAAACAATGGAGCCAACATGACAAGTACACACACATTATCCAAGGCACGTTGGTAATTCTCAATACTGCCTGTTGGTAAATGTCTTACATTTCAAACATGCAGTATTGAGATTAGGACATGGACGCTGTATTTATCCACTAGTGCTAAAACCTGATCAGCTTACTATTAAGCCGCGTATCCACTAGTAGACATGGAAACGACAGCACGACTACGACATTGTAATCGTGCTATCATTTGCATGTCTAGTGATGTGCCTAGACTGAACATTCACTCGTTCAGTTCAGGCACATCCACAATCCCCGTACATGCTGAACCTGACGGGATCGTCAGGTTAACCAGCATGTACAAATGATGAAAGATGGCAAAAACGACCAGCGGACACGCGCATCGCTGGTCATTTTTGTCATTTACATGCCTGATTTGCGGCCGATTGCACGATAACGACGTCGCTATCGTGCAATCGCTTGTCCAAATCGCCAAGTGGATACCCGGCTTTAGGATCTTTTCTAGCAGTGCATCTGAGTAGTGTTCAACAATTTCCTTTATATGGACATATTGTGACTGCCAAGTTATATGATTTTTCTTTTACTGTTCTTATTTTAAGTCTGTATTTTTATGATATGAATTTTATATAGTGTCCCCGCTAGGCTGTAAAAAGCACCCTGCCCTCCAGAAGGAGGGCAAAAAGCGCCCTGCCCTCACAGCCTGCAGGTGCCGTCTTTACCCGCGGGTCGCAGTGTCCCGCGGGTGGGGAAATGTGCGTCTGGCATCAGTTCTCCCTGTCTGCAGCGCTTGGGGCCTGCCCCCATGAGTGACGAAAAGGGAAACGCGTCTTATAGACGCCCCTTTTCAATGGCCACATCCCCTTTTTGGGCGCGCATGCACCTTCGGCGCGAGCACAGAAGTGCCCTCTCTAGCTCCGGCGCCCTTATAATCCTCTCTTTTGTTATCCGTTTTATGAAGCTTACATATTTTACCCTTGTTCTTGAGATTGCTGCAGGTTATGTTTAGATAATCAAAATATATATAGTTTATACAATATTTAATTTATTGGATAGTAATGCACTTAACGCTTGGTAATTTATTTTTGCCGCTGTTATTTTAATGAAACCTATGATGCACAATCCCTATGACTGTGAAGTGTGGAGTGTTATTCGACTCTTGAATGTGCAGAAAGGGAGACCTGCCAAATTGTATAATCAATTTAAACAGGTGTATGGTACCGTGAGAAAGTGGTGTGAAATGTTCAATAATGGACGGGACGCCAATCCCTCTGCCACAGAGAGTTGCATAGGGGTCAACTAGCATATACCCACGTTTACTACTATTGACCTGCGATTACTGATGAATTGGAAAATATTTTTTATTTTTTTTTGTGAGTTATACCAATAGTGACCCAGTTTACTAAACTTATAGTCTGTCCGGCATATGGTAATAATCTTTGAACCATTCTCTGTAATATGTCCAGGTGGATCAGCTGTGGCCCCAGACAGAGTAACCTAATATGTAGGGTTTGCCAAATCAGAGACTATTCCTTTCATTTCTGGGTTGCTTTGTCGGATTACTAGGCTGATGGCAGTCCAGTGGTACATGCTTAATGACCTACTCAGCTCCTCTCTGGCAAGCAACCCACCTCAGCACAGGTCCACAACAGCAGAGACCGCAGCTGTGATTTCCTAAACTGTTGTGCCGGACATCTGGCTGATGACCAACCAGCAGCATTACCTGAGTGCATGTAACGGACCAGTGGCTTGTTCAGGTACATCATAGTAGCGGTAAGCCTACTGTATCTATTACATGTTTAATTTCTGACCAAACTATCATTTAGCCCAGAGTACCATACAGTAATTTGTGCAAAATAGTTACCTTGGCTTAATGACTTTTCTTACCACCACGTCTATTCAAAGCCGCATATATCTATATATTCCTCCTCTACACTGGCAATTTTTGTTGAAGGACATATATGTTTTTCTATTTTTTATCAGTATATTTCACCACAACACTTGAACTGATTATTGGAATTACCAGGACAGTATGAGTACATTGGTACATCAATCACGGCAATTATAGGTTTATCAGGTAATCACATGGATTCCTACTAGAATTCTTAAATAACCAGATGCAGTGTGGTGGTAGTGTTCTTTTTCTGTTTGTTTTTTCTGTAATTATTTTTGGTTATTTATAGTATTGTTATAATTACATGCTTTTTATTCAGTCTGTCACACCTATTTACAACGCCACCTTTTTTTTACAACAGTGAGATTAGGCTTATGAGTGTTCAATATGTTTTAATTTTCTTTGTGGTTATTAATAAATTTATATATTTTTTTACACATGAGAGAATTGAACTTTCTGAACTACGTGACATTATTCTCTAGATTGTGGTGCACTCCTTAGGGGACTATCAGTGGGTTCTGTTTTCATTACTCACTCAGTCTAATAATACATTTATGTTTTGCTAATGCTTGCACTGCTGCTGCGAGTACCAACAATCATTCCACATTCAAAGTCCGTCAGACTGCGTTATTTACCCATTATTTCATGATACAATTCAATAGTCTCTGCATACCTTCCCCTTTCTGATCTTATACAGATTCAGACATCCTACGTCAGCGTTATCTGTGAAATAGCTACTTTGCATAAAATTGCCTGGTGGTCATAATAATTTGGCCACCTAGTGTGTGTGCAAATATAATAGATTTACCACTCTTGACCTCGTGCGTTCAACCACCCAAGTTGTGCGCATACCAGAGTGTGACTGTAGAGTGGTATATCTATCTTATAAAATGACCCGTCGTGACAAAATAGTTCTACGTGGAGATGATGTAGGGTGAAACAGACACAAAATAGGAGATAAAAATAGTTCAGAATAGGCTGTTTCATTTTAATTATTTTTAATGAATAAACCTGTAACTGGATAATAGAGTGCGTAAAACAGTTGAACATTCAGAATAGGCCTCTTAAACAGCTGAACATTAATGACTACTGTCACTTTGAGAGTGGTTCATTTTGGAAAGAAAATGTGTTGAACTGGTAGGAAGTGCTTAATGCTTCTTCAGGGACAAGGTTGGCATGTCTACTCACTGTTTGCTGTGCTGGATTCTGAAGTCTCAGATAAGTCATGTTCAAGTTCTTTGGTGAGGATTGATGTCAGGTCCTTTGAGTTGTGTAATAATTTAGATTTTTTTTTTCTGTCAGAAATGTCTATATCTGTCATTGAGGCAGTGATGTGACTTTTATGTGAGCAGTGTCTCTGTAGGAGATGTTATTCTTTACACTTGTAGAGTAATACAGCTGTGGCGTTGTGATGGGGTTCAGATAACAGTAGGGAGTAGTCCAGGCATGAGGTGTGTGGTTGTTGAGAAATAATGCATGGTAGAGTGAGCTAGTATGTCCAATCAGGTTGGTGTTATTTATCTCAATATACCACAGCATTTGCACCTCACCATATACATAAACACATTAATGTTACAGGAAAAAGCTCAAACAAACGAGAAGATCAGCGGATTAGAAAGAGAAGGTGAATAGAAAAATAAATGAATGTGCTGTCAAGCCAGAGTGCTGTGTGCAGCATTACATACATTCAATTACATATATTAGAAAAAAAAACATGAAAAGCACCGACTGTTCACAGTTTATCAAAGAACAGAAAACTTCCATCAGCTAAACCCGCAAAGCATCGGCCACTTAATTGCATTTAAATAACGAGCAGGAATATGGTGATAGCAGACAGTCACTTATTCGCTATTAGCTGTGTCGAGATTTTTAGTGCTTTTTACTTTGTTTTACTCTGTTCTGTCTTATTGTTTTGCCCTCTGTACGGCGCTGCAGAGCACTTGTGGCGCCCTATAAATAAATGTTAATAAATTTAGCAACATTAACATATATTCGCATTAGCGGCATGAAGGGTGAATGCACAAGTAGCCAATCAAAGCAGGCAACTAGTTCAGCCATTCGTTATCACTAGTAATTACTCCACACTTTGAACAGCCAGGTGTAGTTGCGTGAACAAGCACTTACTGTACTCTGACCATTAGAACGTAGCTTATCTTTCTTTTCTCATGTTGCTAGTCGAATTGTTGTGATAACGTATATGACTATGAATAGCCTCAACTTGTATGTCTTTTTCCAGGCCATGTCAAAGCTTGCTTGATGCGAAAAAACTTATTTCACAGTATGCAAACACTAAATCGGTCCCTATCTTTTATTAATTATATAGTCATGTTGCAGCAACTCAATGTATGGAATCATGCAGACATGGTCAGGATGCTCAGTTGTTGTTGAGACCAAACATCAGAATTTGGGAGAAAGGTGATTTAAGTGACTGACTGTAGAATGATTGTTGGCGCCAGCCAAAAGCAGTCTAAGTGTCTCAGAAACTTCTGATCTCCTGTAATTTTCATGCACAAAAGTCTCTAGAGAATTGTGCGCAAATAAAATAACATCCAGAAACAGTAGCTGCAGATCTGTGAAATAAAAGTCTAGTTAGTAAGAGAGGTCATATGAGAATGGCCAGATTGGTTGAAGGTGACAAGAAATTGATTAAGTGGAATACCTATGTGTTACACCAGTGTTATGCAGAAGAGTATCTTTGAAAACACAAATTGAAGTGGATCGGCTACAGCAGTAGAACTGGGAGCGCTGTGAAATAGATTTAATATAATAATATAGCAATATGCAAATTATATTGAGCAGTTTATCATATATAAAATATACACAAAGGTAACAATAATTAAAACCAATACATAAAAAAGTGAGAACCTACAAAAGTTTGCTAATCAATGCTAGAATAGGAATAATCTATATAATCTAGTAATTAATATAAATGATGGCAATAACGAGTACTCAAAAAACTTAATAGTTAAGACATAATAAGTGGCAATATAATTTGCTCAGTGAAAAACCTCCAGTCGCCTGGTAAGAATACAGTATAATAAATAATGTAAGGAACCTGATCTGGCTCAATGTCCTTCAAATGGCAGTAATAAGGAGCCTTGATATTCAATGAAAAGAACCAGTACCTCACACGTGAGAAACACATACATGATTATGCAGCGTGGAGAGGGCAAAAGACTGCAGTTAAATCAAGTAGTATGACATTCTCATCGGACCTATATGGTCCTGACAGCATGCATCAAAGCTCTTACCAAATGCTGCCTGCTGTGCACAGGTGGAAAGTAGAGGGGAGCACCCGTTGTCCGCTCAGTGTGTAATCCCGGCCGGGCTGTATAGATAGTGGTCCAGGCTCAATGCTTCCTCCATCGCACAGCGGTGCTGTGGTAGTGACTGTACTGCTGGTCAGCCGGTGAGACTGAGCCACAGTAATGATTGATGCAGAGAATACCTAAGGTGTCCTCGCTCCGAATGTGACAAGTGGGACCCTCTCTTTTTACTTTTTAATGGTGTGGGGAATGTTTTCTTGGAATGCATTAGGCCCCTTATTAACAACTGAGCATCATTTAAATGCCACAGCCTGAGTATTGACCACAGTCTATCCATCTTCTAATGGCTACTTCCCAATATCAGCAGACTATGACAGTATTTTCAGTGTACTCCTTGTTCTCCATAATCAATGGCAAAGATGAATGGTCAGCGCTATAAGGTTTATTGTCTATGACCCCTAGCAGCTTCAATAGCAAGAGGTTTTTAAACCTCATACAACAGTATATGGAATCGGGGTTGAGGCACTCTGGGGCACTGTAATATATGTTTATATAATATAAATTATTCCACAACCTCTAGGAAATTGTGTAGTAGAGGTCCTCACAACATAACCATATGGTGATCAGTCTTTATATGTCTGTTGATGATATGCAGTAGGACTTATGGGATGAGGGGGTCAATCCTCTTCCGTGCAATGTGCCGTTGCAGCGGCGTTACAACGCCGGCAATGGACCTGCACATTGCACCCTTTGCAGCCTGACTCGACCCTGAATTCGCTAAACTTTGCTCGCTGCCCTATGGGGCTGCGAGCGAAATTTTGGCGAATCCGAGCTGCTGTAAAGTGCGGCCACTGCCGCGATGACTCGCATCGGCGAGATCATCGCGACTAATGGGATTGACCCCCTAAGAGTCTACTTGGCACAGTCTCTATACGAGAACTCTATCTGTGGGAAGGATGTACTTAGAAATTGTCAGTCACAGACACGCATATCTTATACCCGCTCAATATTTTAGCCAACTCTTGGACCTTTTATGCTATTTTAAATTTATGTGCAGCATACGTTTATGCTATTTTAAATTTATGTGCAGCATACTTCTTCCATAAGTCCTATTGCATGTCAACGGACATATAAAGACAGATCAATATATCCTTATGTTGTTAGGACCTCTGCTACCCAAGAGGTTGTGGAATCACAAATATTATATAGACATATCACAATGCTCCGGAGCACCTCAACCCAATTTCCATAATCAAGGGGCCTGCAGGGGGGAGGTCTGTCTGGGGTTCTGGTCTTGCCAGGGAGACAACCATCTACCCAAGATGGAGTGACCACCAAAAGCAGGGCCTGTCCTATGTTTTGGAGGCTGATTTCTGATAAGTGCAGCCTGTCAGCTGCCTTCGGGGCTAATTGAATAACCCTGGGGGATCAATTAACCCGCAGTAAATTACCACGGCTAATTGAAGGGGGAGCTTAGTAGTTGCCAGAATACTAGTTTTTCAGGCATATGTAAGATGGCCTTTACTATCTTATATAGCACTTCTGAGCTGCATAAAATGGCTAGAAATGTGCACCACCTCAGAGGTGGTGGGAAGCCATATTTTATACCTATAAAAGTAATATACAGAGGCAACTCATCAAGGATTATTCTCACAATTCTTTTAGGTCCTGATTCAGTTGGGTGGTGCTGACACGGGATGTAGTTATGAGACCAGCGGCTGCATGGCCGCCAGTCTCCATTCTGACACTGGAATCCCGCCAAGGGATTTAACATAGGCGTCGAAATACCGGGTCTAAGTATATACGTAGCTGGGGATGGGGGGGAGGGGTTAGGTTTAGGGACCTCCGGGGGGACTTAGGGTTAGGGTTAGGCACTAGGAGGGGGGGAGGTTAGGGTTAGGCACCCCCCCACCACCGGGTTTAGGTTTAGGGTGTGGGGAAGAGGGGTTAGGTTTAGGCAATAACAGGGGGAGGTTAGGGTTAGGCACCCCTAAGGGAGAGTTGGGGGGGGGGGGGGAAAGAGGGGTAGGAATAGTATACTTGCGCTGTCAGCATTTTCACCAATTGGGCAGTCAGCGTCGGGATTTGAACCGCCGTGCTGACGTCTGGCGGTCTTTCATACTGATTCCGCTGACACATGATGCCATGTTCAGATGGAGAATTTGCACCTGCCATAAGGCTTGTGCAGGTTTTGATGGTGCATAAGGCTTGTCAGGTTTTGATGGTGCATTTAAAGACGCACTGTGACAGATTAGCGCTGCTGCAAGTGGGCATCTCAGTATGCTCAGAATTGGCCACAGCATTAGCATAAAGACGCATGCGCGGTTGCGGCAAAATCAACCAACCCCTTAGGGGTGTATTTACTAAAGTGCTGGTTTATAGAAGTGGAGATGTGCCCATAGCAACCAATAAGATTCTACTTATCATTTCTCTAGCACCTTCTAGAAGATAATAGCTACAATCTGGTTGCTATGGGCAACACCTCCACTTGCACTTTAGTAAATATACCCCTTAATGAGCAGACCATGTCACAGTGTTGGACCACATGTCTAATCTAGATATAATCACATTTCATTATAGACTGTCCACACAAATGATTAATGTACTGATAACATCCACTTACTGACCGCTTTACATAACACCCCCACGGACATAAACCACTAATCTAACTTTTGAAGTATCCTCGTTACATGAACTCTTTGGGCGCTATTCAGTTGTCTTCACGGTCCGGATCTCCCGTCTAAAGTGACGGGAGATCACGGGCCGCTATTCAATTGTTCCTGCCTTTCGCGCTGAAAGTGGTCGGGTTTAGCCGCGTAAATCTGCTTCGCCTCGACCAAAGTGCTGGACGCAATCGCGGAAAGTCCTGTTTGGGCACCCAAACAGGTCACTTTTTGCCCATTTCAGTTCGCACCCCCCTCGGGCCGCGAGCTGAAATGGTGCACTGGCAGCTGATCGCTCCTGTCAGGAGCAACAATTGAATAGCTCCATCGGGCACGAAGGGGGCTGGAAACAATTGAATTCCGTTCTTTGAAACCCGGCTGCGCTGTCTCTGCTATTCTGTTCCACACTGCCGCTGCACTTTCTGGGGACTGGCTGGTGACGTGCCAGCGCTGGATTGCAGCACCTGCTGACGTCATTGCTGCACAGCCCTGCCTCCAAGTACACTGTGACTGCAGCCCGTGCTGACAGTGATCGCTGGCTGCACTAAGGGGTATGCGGGTGCACACACCCTGCAGACCTCATAACAGCACTTGCAACCTTGAAATGGTCAGGCACAATGTAAGCCAAGGGGTTTGCTCTGGCTGGGTGTTCTACATTGAGTCCATGTATCCAACGAACAGACTCCTCCCTCCTGACTGTCATTATAACTGTTGCCAACTGCAGCAGCCTCACCATGCCTTCTTAATGACTAATACAATGTCAGCAATGGTCGCTAACACAAACCTACTCCGAGGGGGACTACATTACATAGAATACAGCTTGGAGTGTTAATAATGTATATGGTGAGTACAGAGCTTCTATGATTTTTATTTAAACAATGTGCTCACATGCACACAAGGTATAGGCGTGGAGAGTGCAGTATATAATTTCCTTTTGTTTGCACCATCTTCATATCATATAATCTACTGGGGCCAAACTCCAGTATGGTAAATAGGGCTGAGATCATAGTGCCCATTGATCATAATGGGAACTGCAATCGGTAGTGCTAAGTAGCACTCTGACGGAGATTTCTGTGAAATCTCCTTCATTGTGAAATTAGTACATGGGAACAAATCATAAAATTACACAAACGGCAATTTCTAAATAATTATTTGAAAAATAAGCTTGACATATAGGCCCAATAATCCAGCTTGTGTAAGGTGTTGTCCGTCCTAGGTGTTTTAATAGCTGATATGCTTGGCTGAAGTCTGTGTGCAGGTGACGCTCAATACAGGAAGCATCGGTTTAATGTTATAGCAATTGCCACATTTACAATTCTGAGTGATAGTGGGACTGTCCAGATGGGGAAGACTAAATATATATATGTATGTATGCGTATATAAATATATATATCTCAATATCTATTTTGCAGTAATATCCAATGATATAATAGACACCAATCAGGCAGCTTATCTTGACTCATGAAGTTGCAGTATACATGTCAATCCAGTAGCTGGTGCACCAAGACAAATACTATATATCATAGAGTTGTTACTTGCAACCTTACAGTGTTACTGTAGGTTAAGTAGCAACGGAGTTGGGATCTACAAGATAAGATTTGTTTGACATGGGCAGCTTTACGTGGCTTGCTCAAGAGTTAGAAGCCGCAAGCATCATTTTGTGTTATTCTCTGAAGGAAAAACTGCAATCATTGTTTTTACGAAGATATTATGTGATCAATGTCTACAAGATAAAATATATAGCACCATATTAGATGCCACTATTGTCTTTGTAAAATTAGTTCAGCTGAGCAAAGCTGAGGGCAAGTGCATGTATAAACTAATGTAGTAGTGTAGTTTGAGAATACAAAGGAAAGTAAAATGTCACTGGAAATAAAGAACCCCAATGTATCCTTACTGTAAGGAGTGTTTGAAACATCAGTGGGTTTAAACTTATATAATTATATTGGGAGAGTTAAGAATGGGTACATACTAAGAACAATATGGTGGCTGACATATCGTATCCATGATACACATCAGAACAATGTAATGAAGGACGAAATGATCCCTCGTTCTGTCCTTCATTACCTTGCATGGCGCTGTGCAGCATGGCCGTCTGGAAGATATCGCTAACGACCTCGCAGATTGGCCGTACATACTGAACGATCTGGCCGATATACCGTTCCAGTTCGTCCGGAAACTACATATTGGGCTGATATCTCTCCAGTTTGTACCCAAGTTTACTTATATGTCTCAATGATGGGGCTGGCCAAATCATGTGCTGCAGAATTCAGCATTCCAAACCTTAATGATCACACACATTGAATGTGCACAAAATGGTGTGTATATATAGATAATTCTGGATTTTTCTGACCCATAAAAATAGTTCTAATTCTGTGATCTCCACCTGAAACGTTTCATTTATATATTTGCAAAAGCTATTTAGTTTTACATAAAGGATTCTTGTTTTTTTTTATTAGTAGTTGACCTTTTCATTTTTTATCACATTTCATCACATTTTCTGGTCTCCCACTTCTACAAGAAGTTTCTCCTCCTTGGTTATAAGGTATATTTTAGACTAATGACATGATACATGAATGATCGCAGTACATGTGGGTTTAACAGGGTTGTTGCTGGTCCAGTCTTGTGGCCATACAATGTCATCTCTAATACATTCTACCCTTTGAAGTCCATTCTTTGGAGATCTCAAAGCAGAGATCTTCTTACGCGTGGGACATCTGCTACATTCTTAGGAGACATAACCAGTTCTTCTGGCAATACTTATTCATCCTATAAAAGGTTCACAAATAACTGGTGTGTCAAAGTCAGTCTGAAGGAGACATTTCCTTTCTTTGCTGCATGAGTCATAAGATACAGAGATAGCCAGGAAGTGTTGGGGAAGGAGAACTAGGAGAGGCAAGGAAGACAGGCAAGATTCACAGACCCAGCTGTATCTGCCATCCAATATGCGGTCATTATTGTCTCAACACACATTATTAGTCTGCAAAGTTTGGACTTATACAATCTGCCATCAATATTTGTACTAGCACATAAACCAAATTGTTCACAGGTCTATCATTTTGGTGGTTATGCTGATTGTATTGCAGCTTTAGGAATAAGATACAAAAAAATTTATGTAGAAGAGAGATAGCCATCGATTCTCTGGAATGGATTTACAGCCTAAAATAAATCTTAATATTTATATTCATATTTAAACCTAACTTAATGAATTCAGTGTTGACATAAAAAATCCAATAATATGTAGTATTGTGCAAGACAGGAATTTTAGTCCCTCAGCAAACAAAGCAGCTGATGCTTAAAGAAAGCCAGTGTCATTATTACTGATAACCTATATGGATTATATTGTATTCTGAAAATTGAGACACTGGCTGACTTGCAATTGTCTTTTCACCTCAGATCTCAAAGCAAGTTGAAATGTCACTTTTCCAAGATGATCTTGTGGACTCTGAACTCTGTGATGAGTAGATATACCACGCCTTTCTCATGATGACCATCATTTTGGGGTGGGGTACAGTCTAGAAACTAGTTGAACAACTACAAATAACATTTATAAATAAATGATACTAGTAATAAATAGTGAATATTTTAATGGGAATCCCAGCACTACAGTAAAGAACAGGAAGTTGTAGACGTGTTCCACTTCCTGCCAGTCACAGTCACAACTTCATGGACAGGGGGCATGGTCAAAACAGCAGTATGATTATCACCAGTTTATTTATCAGATTTCAGGCACACACATGCTGTTTAAATGCTATCTGTTATGTCTCAAAGCCCCCTCATGTCCCTTTATATGCCACAGAGCCCTCTCATGTCCCTTTAAATGCTTCAGAGCCCTGCCATGTCTTTTTATATGTATGAGCTACATCATGCCCTTATATGCCTCAGAGTTCCCCTTGCCCCTTTATATGCTTCAAAGCACCCTCATGGCCTTTTATATGCTGGATGTTAACAACCCTATGGTTCATCTATACCAGGGATGGGGAACCTCAGGCCCGGGGGCCGTATTAGGCCCCCGGAATCTTTTGGCCTGGCCCTCTGTTCTTTTTTCTGCTAACCTCATCTGGCTAGCAGGGTGCCTAGAATAGCACCCTGCAGCCAGAATATATGCAGCAGTGCCACCTGGAAGGTCCTTAGGACGCTTCTGACGAACACACCGCTACCCTTACATCTCCCGGAACCTCCTCAGGATACTCCGGTCATTGCTGCAATCACCGGCGATTGTGGTCCCACCCCTATGTGACATCACACGGAGGGGGCATGGCCTACACCAGCCCGCAAGTAATATTATATATATCAACATGGCCCTCTGCAGAAAAAAGGTTCCCCACCCCTGATCTATACCCTGCACTACATCACTGCACTAAATCCTTGACCACTTCATATTGTGCAATACATCCATATCCTCGCAATACACAGCACTACATACCTGAAACCTCCATACTCACTACATCCGCTCACTATAGCTCTGCACTCTCATGCTGACACCTCTATATCCTAGAATACAATACTGACCCCTCATACACCTTGTGTGACACTGCACTTCCTCATTGACCCCTCTATATCCTGCACTACATAACTGACCCTCTATACCAAGGTTGGGCAATAAGGGGCCCCCCAGCTGTTGTAGAAATACACATCCCAGCATGCCCTGCCACATTTTTGCTATTTGGCCATGCTAAAACTGTTGTAGGGCATGCTGAGATATGTAGTTCTACAGAAGCTGGAGGGCCCACCCCTGCTCTGTACCCTGCATTACATCACTACACTACCTCACTAACTCATATATACACAGTACATTTTTCCAACCCTACAATACTGCAATACATTCCTGACTTCGCTATAACCTGAACTAAGGGCCTGATTCAGCAAGGAACGCACGCTAGCAGATGCACGCACCCAGCCGATGCGAGAATATGCTAATCAATGCATACGTATGCAGGGGCACCAAGAGGGGGGGAGCGGGTACTAATTACCCGGGCCCAGGCTTGCTGCAGGGGCTCGGCTGGGGCCCGGGTCCGGCACCGCTCCCCCTCCCTCTTGTCACAGCAACCCAGCACATGCTGCTGTGTGCTGGGGTGCACCGGGAGACTGCTCGTGGCTGCTAAAGCAGCAGCTGGAGCAGTCTCCTATACCTATGGGGGGAGCGATCATGCTGATTGCGCCCCCCATTGGCTGTGCGCCAGGCTGAGGGGCATCCCTCCCCAGCGTGCAGCGCCGCTTTGCCGCGCTGAAATAATATATTTTTTTAAAAAATAATAATTCTAAGGGGGCGTGGCCATGCCTACCGCGATTAGGTTCGCCCCCTGTCACCTGGACCTGGCGCGGCTCTCGTCGGCCCAGTACACACGGAGACCGCAGCACAAGATGCAGACGCCCAGCCCCATATTAAACCGCCCATCTCCCTTTACCCAAATCCTGTTCAGTACGCAAGATAGCAAGATCGGTAACATCGAGAACCATCTACCACATTTGCATAATAGTGGTTGACCAGACCTCACGCAGGATCTTGGCAACTTTCTGCGTGCACGGAGTCTCATTAATGCGTCCAGCTCCACACTGGCTTGATTATGGACACCCCTAAAACGGTGTCCCAACGCAAAGGCATGCCTGCGTTCGCCCGACGACTCCCCGTCACCACCCACAAACGGCACTTCCTGTCAATCACTGTCGGAAGGGGCCTGTGTACACGCTGCGTATAGTCTGTGTACACTTACCCGATCGCACTGGCTAGTTTGTGCATGCGCAGTGCGATGCAGTACGGAAACATCGGCCAAGTGTGTGTTCTCTTTTGTGTGTTCCTTGCTGAATCAGGCCCTAAGTCCCCGCACTACAACCTGCACTACCACATTAAATTGTACTACATCACTGACTCCTCTACACCCTACTCTACACTATACTACATCACTGCACTTCCTTCCCACACTACATCACTGTATTACATCACTGCCCCTCTATACCGTATACTACACTATACTACCGTGTTTCCCCGATAATAAGACCTACCCCGAAATTAAGCCCTACCCTTATTTTTGAAAAACGGTCCAAAATAAGCCCTACCCCGAAAATAAGCCCTAACAAAAAAAAAAAAAGTAAAGAATTGTAAAGCAGGACTGAGGGCATGATGGGGATAAAAGCAGGACTTGAGGGCATGATGCTGTCAATGTTAATTAAAATAAGCCCTACCCCGAAAATAAGCCCTATGGAGTTTTTTTGACCCAAATAAAAAATAAGACAGTGTCTTATTATCGGGGAAACACGGTATATAACTGCCCTATCTCCCTCCCTCCCTATACAATATTCTACATCACTACACTACATCCCCTGATAACATACCATCCTCACACCTCCATATACACTTAGCATGAAGAAGGACCTCTCAGTCTCTCTGATGAACTCTGGAGTAGAAGAGGGCAGGAGGGAAGATGGGAAAGAGGGGGCCTGGTCCTGGCGCTGAAAGGAAGAAGAATAAGCAGAGGCAGGGTAGAACCGAAGGAAGGGGATTGCCTAGTTCTGGGGATGGGAATGAATACTTGAGACCAATGGGACATCATGACTGTAGCTCTGCCTGCGGGTGGCTAGTCCTGGACCAGCCACCGCATTAGAGTACCAGTGGGAAATCCATCTCAGAACAGTAATACAAAATAGTGGTTGCTCAGATCAACTTAATAGTCTTTCACAGGTGCATGAAAAGGGGAGGCTGTACTCTAGACTAGAACAAAAAAAAGAAAAAAATGTTCCTTCCAGCACACTGCAATAGACCAGCAATACAATATGAATACCTCATGATAATAGAAATACAGAGATCTTTGTTGTATATATTTGCAAAGATATGTTTGAGCACCGGGGCGCGTCAATGCGTCTTTGTTCAGGTGTCCCTAATGCTACATGATAGTACCACCCACTTTGGGTCATATAATCGCATACTGTTAATGCCACATAATAATAGCATATACATCGAAGATTCTCTTTTTTGTTCCCTTTTTCTCTCTTTTTCTTTCTAGTCTAGGGTAAACCCCTCCCTTTTCAAGCACCTGTGAAAGACTATTAAGTTGATCTGAGCAGCCACTATTTTGTATTACAGTACAGATAGACCGCCTGGTTCAATATTGTGAATGTTACTGTCAGCCATACACCTATTAGACGTCCACGGCTGGCTGGTGCTTGAGGAGGGACCAGCCACTGCATCAGATGACCAGCGGGGATACCATAGCAGAAGTGGCTGGCGGAAGGTAGGCTCAGCGAAGATTAGCTGCAGTGTATGTGTATCACTAGTGTTGCCTGCATGCACTGTCCCCCTTTCACATTTCCGGACACCACCCATCCAGCATTAACAACCCTCTGGACTCCAGACAGATCTCCGATTTCTGGACTGTCTGGAGAATCCCAGACGGATGACAACCCTAACAGGAGAGGAGTGTACTATACATTGAAAAGGGTATTGGTAAAAGTATACAAAACTCCCGACAGATGTTACTATCACTGGAGTTTCTTTTTACTGTTTTAATCTTTCAATCAACTCCCAGGGGGTATATTTACTAAAGTGAGAGTTTTTAGAAGTGGAGATGTTGCCCATAGCAACTAATCAGATTCTAGCTATTATATTCTAGAAGGTGCTAGTTAAATGTTAAGTAGAATCTGATTGGTTGCTATGGGCAACATCTCCATTTCTAAAAACTCTCACTTTAGTAAATATACCCCCTACTGTTTAACTTTAATAATTATCACCTCAAAACAAAGGTAATGAAAAATATTAGTTAAGCTAAATACTATAGTAAATATGATACTGTGATAAATTCTTAAAAATAATTAGAGAGCAGAAAAAAGATAAAAAGCATATTTAAATCAAGACTTTTAGCTGCAAATAATATTGATAATTATAACTTTGATGTTAAAATATCTCATTCGATAATTGTGCATGTCAATGAGAGCGAGGTAACACAAGTCTGTAATCCCTCCTTCACCTCGTGAATCAATCTGGTTTGTTCGCAGCTGAAAACAGGATTTTTGTACAATACTTAAGGTGGGAACCAGGAATCTGCAGACTATGCGACCGATTGGTAAGACAATACACACTTGCCAATTTGCCGCTTGATGTTGCTGCTGTGACATCACAACTGGGCATTCATTTAAATTTGCCCGCCAAGTTGAGTTATCAGTCACCGGCGGTCGGCGTGTCACCCATACACACAGCCAGGTGTGCTGAAATATCTCCAAGATATATTGGCATTGGCTGTGCTGCAGGGCTAAGGGATATGCATGTGAACTACGGCGTTGACAGACATATCGTCTGTACTCACCCACCGATGCACTATGTCGTTTGTCGGCTGGTTTCCATTACAGTTTGTGCAACAAATACATTTGTTATTAGACATCAATTAAATTGCTAAAACCTCCCTTATATAGTAACTCTTCACCTTGCGTACACAAAAATAAATAAAATTGCTTTACACACACTCTCAAAATAATATTCCAGGTCCAAGCAATGAGGAAAGAACCAGTCAGGGTTAGGGGAGAGGTCGCAACAGCCAATCGCAAGCGATTTGCTAGTGGTGGCGACTGCATCATCACTTACTTAATTTTGACCACCCACAAATGATATGGATTTCCCAGGCATATCTCTCTCTTTCCAGCTCTTTATATGTTCACATGAACAGTACTTGACCTGCTTCAGAAGTCAAGTGGAAGTCGCTGAAGTTTGGAAATATGCATGGAAGCATATACATTCACACACTGTTCTGAGCATGTGCAGAGCAATTTCACACAAGTAGCACAACGCCAACTGGTGTAGTGCTCACTGTGTTTAAAACCCCTCTCCCTTCTATAGCCCCATTCTGCAGTGAATTCAGTTATTTTTCCAACCAAGCCCTACACTAGGAATGAAATGAAGAGAGAGAGAGAACCCAACATTCCCTGAACATATTTAACATTGGAAACTTTTACTAGTGAAGTAGTGCAATAAGGATGGATCATAGTGTCCTCATGTGTATTCAGAGAAAAGTATTAAGCAAAGTCTCGTTCAAGATAATCACTTAGAATAGAGAACAGAGGTTAAACTGTGACCATACATGTGCATAATCACGCTAACCCGAAACTGCCCTTACACGTCCCCACAAGAAGACCTGGTAAAATGCACTCAATATGAAAAACAATTATATATGGTACAAAGAACAATGCGCTCAACTCTCTGAAGTGGACACCTGCCCCACATTTGGCACATACTACTAAATGGTGAGGACATCAGATACAGTGATTGGAAATTGAATATAGAATCAGAAAACTCATATCAAATGTAGTGTAATGTGATTGATGTGTCCTTTATCCTATTATTAATGCATGATAAAAATGTATGTGCTACGTTTACTGCTGTCCCTTTCTCTAGCTACTCCATCCATTGCATTACTTGTTATTAAATATCACTCTACCAGTTGCACGGAGAGCATTCTGGATTAGAGTCTATGCATGTGCAAATTGGCATAGTCTAAATTTTTTATTAAACTCCACCTTCACTTTATTGGAAAACTACAACTTGGACAATCGACTACAGGTTGAGTCTCCTATATCCAAATATTCCGAAATACGGAATATTTTTAGCATGACTGAGATAGTGAAACCTTTGATTTTTGATTGTTCAATGTACACAAACTTTGTTTAAGGCACAAAATTATAAAAAATAAAGTATAAAATGACCTATAGGTTGTGTGTATAAGGTGTATATGACATATAAATGAATTTCATGTATCTACACAAACTTTGTTTGAGCCACAAAATTATTGCAAATATTGTATAAAATTATCTTCTGGCTGTGTGTATAAGGTGTATATGAACCATAAATGCATTCTCGGTTTAGATTTGGGCCCTATTCCTAAGACTTTTCAATATGGTATGCAATTATTCCAAAATACGGACTATTCCCATATCCAAAATACCCTTGGTCCCAAGCATTTTTGATATGAGAGACTCAACCTGTACTTACCTTTAATACCAGTATACCAGAATTTAACTGTTTGTGAAAAGAAAAACGATAGGATCATGATTGTGTATCAATGGGGGCTGCTGATTAAGATGAAGAATTGATTAGAGGCTTTTATAAATTAGAAAACTCCTTAACCTCTTCCCTGTGGAGGGCAAGTGGGACTCTTCATCTGCATATACCTAAAGATTGTAGAGGACAAGTCCCACTCTTCCTCCACAGTGATAAGGACACTACATTTTTTTTTCAAACACAATATATTGCTTTTAAATAGTATATGTACTTTAGTTCTGCCACACTCAGTCTACATTATTAGATCAGAGAAGGATTATAGTGTCCCCAGATTAGAGCATTTAATATTGCTCTTAATAGTAGCACATTTATCAGAGGCTTTACTCCCGCTGGATAACAAAGACCCTTAAACTAGCTACAGCCTCGAAGGCAGGCCTCAGGCTTTACCATTGTCCAGTCGGCAAAGCAAAGGTTTTGATGACTGACGCATCTTTGGAGACTACAAATTGCATGGCCTTGCAAACCAAATTCATCTATCCCAGAACTTTCATGCCAAAAATAAACATCCATCTTTGAGACTAATCTAGTTAATGAGTCTATCTTGTCTTCTGGCCAGGACATCCTCTGCTTTTGGATGTTGAATCACAGAAATAAGCCTCTGGGTGGGAACTAGATGCGCTTTTTGATAGGTGATGACCCACACATGAAACGTTATAGTTTGTGCCACCTCATGCACCTGACCCGGGAGCTGGGATGGAGAAACTGTCTCGATTATTCAGGTAAGAATGATTGTCACCCCTGGACCTCAGAAAAGTAGCCATGACCACCATGATCTTTGAAAATACCCATGGGACTGTGACCAGCCAGAGCCCAAAACTTGTAATTGTGGAACACATCTTCCCAGGTCAGAACATGGGTCAGCATAAATGAGATAGTGGTTAGCATTACTGCTACACATCCCTGAGGTCAAGAGTTCAAGCCCTGTCCAAGGCACTATCTGTGTAGAGTTTATGTGTTCACCACGTGTTTATGTGAGTTTCACCAGGTGCTCTGGCCTCCTCCCACGTTCCAAAAATATTTTGGTAGGTTAATTGACTTCTGACAAAAAAATAACCCTAGCGTGTATATGTCTCCATGTATTAGGGAATATAGATTGTAAGCTCCACAGGAATTTATGTTAATGACTGAATATTCTCTGCAAAGTACTGCGTAATATTTATGTGATAGACAGTATACATAACTGTTAACCACTTCATTGGCTAATTGCCATCTTTTAAAAAATGTAATTAAATTTAAAATATATTTTTAAAAATGTATTTAAAGTTGTTATTGGAGAAAAAATATTGTCTTGCATCCCCCCCATCTCCATAGGGGGCATTGTATTTGTACCTCCCACCCCCAAATGTTAACAGATCCCCATTGGAATTTTCCCCACCCCCTAGTGGTAATAGATCCCCAGTGGAAGAGCCCTCCCACCCACCAATGTTCATATGTACCAACCCTGTTAGTAAACTCCCCCTCATGTGCTACTATATGTATTATATTATTCTAGCGACCCCCCTGCTTCGCACAGAAGCAATTTCATGTCGCCATAGCCCCCTCCATCTCATAACCTCAGCCATGCGACCACAGTCTACTACATCTCACCACAACCCCCTGCTTCTCACTCCCGCCCCCTGCATCTCACCAGTGTCACCACAACCCCTACTGCTGCTGCTTGGCCACAGGGATGTGCTGGGAAGGGCAGGAGAATTATGGATGAGACATTTGTATTGCAGCTACTGTAAGGATTATCAGCAGCATGTCCCCGGGGCTGGGGCACCTGTGCATATTTCCGCAGCCTCTATGCGCACCCCTCCCCAGCTTCCGATCTTGGCAATGAGCAATGTCCTCTTTGCACAATGTACTCCGTATTCCTGGGCATCCTGTTGAGCTTCCTCGCTTTGGGGCCCCTGTCCGAGAACAGCACTGACTTCCATGGGAGTTGCCTCCCGAGGGTGTGTGGCTGAGCGTGAATATCACGCTGGAGGAGTGGTGGGCGGAGTCCGTCTGCAGATTCACCGTAGGGATGGACATCGGAAACTGATGGCTACAGCACTTTTTTGTTTTCTAGAAGTTCTTCCACTATCATCGCTGGTCCATTCAGCTATTTTATAGACCAGGGAACACTTACCTGGACTAGTGGTTGAACTAGCGAGTGGTGAGCCCAGGTGCAAAAATATGCTTTGGGCAATGGCTTGCCCTAAACCCACTATAGTTACGCCCAAGCATATATACGGCATATAAAATACCTCACTGCAAGAACAAAGATTATTCCCCTTATTTGACCTGCTACATAAGCCAAATAAGGGGAAGAAACTATAATAAATTGTGAACCCCTTGCTTTGGTCAGCAACATACAACCTGATAAAATATGACCTTTGACACCAATATGTATGGTGGCAGGGAATAAGAATATAGTTATGTCCTACATCAGGGTTCTGTGCTGCTGAAACTGTGATTATAAGTCATCCTTAATCAGTCACACATCTGCCCCGTCCTCACGTCACCCACATCCAGAACATCATCATCTCCCTGCAGCAGTAATCTGACAGATACCGCT
Organism: Taudactylus pleione; assembly: GCA_031769625.1. NCBI lineage: Eukaryota > Metazoa > Chordata > Amphibia > Anura > Myobatrachidae > Taudactylus > Taudactylus pleione. The sequence goes on along the minus strand of JAUIMM010000289.1, from coordinate 12,492,946 downwards.
AGCTCAGAGAGACAGATCCCTTTCTGGCTGTTCCTGCATGCTTAATGTGTCACTATAATATGCCCCCAGATGTTAGCCCTGTGTGCTGCTCACCATGCTCAGCTCCGTGCTCACCCTCTGTATACTCACCTGCGTCTGTGTATAGACTCACACACACATCTTCCACTGGACACAGCACAGGCTGTGGTCATTGCATCACATGGGGGGAGGGTGACATCCATGTTAGTGAAGGGGTACTCCTTAACGTTGTGCTACTGCAGCCACTTGTTATGTGTATGCAGGGCAACCTTCACTCATATAAGGTGGAGGAGGGAGCATGTGTCCCCAATCATTCTGAAACATTGTCCCTGATCAAGGGCTGCAATCACTGTAAATGGACTAAAGTTTCCCGTACTGCAGCAGCTGCTGTAAAAGGACACAACTACAGTGACCCTGAATGTGCATCAGTAATGTGCAGTGGCATATTTTAACCCCAGTAAAATCCGCCACCTCCAGTGAACCACTTTCAGTCTGAGCACATTTGCGGTGACTTCTGCACTATTTGCTAATCACACACAGGATAGGCAGTCCCAGTGAGAGTTGTTTTCTCCCCCTAGGCCTGCCAATCCAGAACGCAATTAACAGAGTCCTTACAGAGTCTTTCCATCTGCCCTACCTGGCTTCTAGGGGCTGCAGCCGATGCAGTCCCTAGATGCTGGTGCTTTTGTACAATCGCTGGTCTGTTGGCGTTTCTGAGCATGCGTTGGTTCCATCACATGCCAGATGCATTGCGCATGCACAATGGACCTGGGAGACAGTGCAACACTGGAAGTCTGGAACGTCAAATGGACGAATTGCAGCACAGCAGGCACTGCCACACATACTGCCCCATTACCACCTATCATGGGAAAACCAAGCCCCAGGCACACACTGACACTAAGGAGAGAAAACATATTCATTGACAAAGGCACCCCAGGTGCCAGAAACAGAATCTGTGCTCCCCACGTGTGCGGTCTCAAGCATACCACTGCGAGATCCCACACTTGGGTCTGGATGAGAAATGTGGGTGGGTATAAGCTGCCATCAACATTGCCACCTGGGGTGACGTTCCTACTCAGGTCGTGACTGCATTGTATTAAGACCAGGTAGTTGAATTGTGTTTGTTCTGTGATGGATGAAGGACCTATGGACAGGATGTACTAATGCTTACTGTAGCACTAATGCTCGTTGTCCCATGGTGCTGTGGTTTTCGGGAATGTGCTATTAAAGTTTCTTTTAAAAAAAAGGTCTTCAACTTCCGAGATACTACCGTGACGATAGTTTTTCCCATAGCCGGCTGAGGGGATTCTTGGGCATATGTATTAACGGGGTCCACGGTTTTTACCGTGTCAACTTTTAACACCAGTTGTACCTGGCGATTATACTGCCTCTGGCTTACTATTATTATATTTTGTCACAAAAGTGTATTTTGATGCAAAAGTAATTCATATTTGACTAAAAGGTTGTGTAATAAAGCTGGTGCTTTATATTTTTGGCTTTTTTTATCATATGAAAAATTCTAGTTACAATAATTTTTATGTGATAAATTTATGTGCACACAAGGGAAATGTAGATGTGTATATATATCATATATATCTCATATATCTATGTATTTCTATCTATCTGTCTCTATCTATATTTATTTATTTGTCTATCTGCATCTATGGTTATGGAAGATTCTGCATCCAGGAAACTGTGCATGACAGAAATCCAGTGAGCGCACACGTGCAGGTAGGAGAAGAATGGAGCCACTGAACATCGCGGTCACTATGAGTGACTGCAATGGTAGAGTAGCAGGAGATTTCTTTGTTCATACCAGCGAAGAGCAAGCCAATAATTTAAACAAACGTTGTGTTAGTAATGTGATAGTATCGCAAACAAAAGGCGATTAGTAGTATATCCCGCCCTATATCTGTAAACCTCATGTAGTATACTGTAATCATTCTATGCTGATACTACTATGCTGCCATACTGCTATGCTACAATACAATACTACTATCCTCCTATACTGCTAAGCTGATGCTGCCTTTTTACTGCTAAAAAACTACTGTGCTGCTGTGACTACTTAATAAAGTGCCAGAGTGTTTATTTTTGATTGTGTTAAGATTATACTTGTCACTACCTACTGTGGGTCTGATTCAGAGGTGGACGTTGCTGTGTCTGCTCTTGCGTCTGTTGCCTGAGTTGTGGCTGCGATAATATGTAAATGTTAGCCTACCCCTGGTGTAGTACATACCGACAATCAGTTCCCTCCTTCTGGGAGGGAGCTGATTGTCGGCTAACAGTGCGGGGGGGCGTGGCCGGTAAGTGATGTCACATTGGGGGTGGAGCCAGGGGCGGGGGCCGCACAATTGCATCATCACAATGCTGTTATTTTCGGCATTGAGAAGCAGGGGGCGGAGCCACAATGATGTGATTCAGCGTGAATCGCGTCACCGCCCTCCCCCCCATTGCGGGGGCTTCTAGTTTAATCTGGAGGGAGGTCGGAAGGGTAGCTGGCTGCCGGGAGGCTTGCCTGCCTTTCCGGGGGGCCGGGAGCGGCACCTGAAAATCGGGAGGCTCCCGGCCAAATCGGGAGGGTAGGCAAGCTTGGTGCAGTAGCCTTCAATTGAATGAACAAGGCCTGAGATGCCTACTTTTAGGGGCATATTCAATTAGCCACGGGGTTTACCCTGCGGCTAATTGTTGCGCTGGACGGGATACAATTGACGGGGATTCCACGCGCGGGTGTCCCTGAGACCCCGCGCGCAAGTCCCCGCTGTTTGACTTTACCTCGCACCTCTTGTAGGTGCGAGGTAAAATCAGCGTGAGGCCGCCCTGTTCGGCCTCGCGCGAGAGGGTACTACACACTGTTTCCGCGTTGCTCGCGGAAACAGTGTGTTCCCGTGCGCGACAGCAAAGTTAACGACGCGGGGAGAAAGCTATTATATTGAATAGCTTAACCCCGCACCGCGGGACTTTCAAGCCCCAGTTACACGCGGGAGAGGTCCCGCGGGTAATTGGATATGCCCCTTAGTGTCTCTGCACTCTGTAACACCGCCAGGGTTTCTTGACATGCCACCATCAGTACACCATCGCCATATGCCAATGCCCTTTGGCACCTGCAGTTTCTCCTTCTGAACATGGCCTATGTGGCTGCAGCTCTGTGACTGAGAATGCAGCCGCTTACACTGACACGCATGTGACACTCCGATTACACGTCCATGTGACAGAATTGTTTTGCATTCACTTCAGGCCACCACTCAGTCACCACCCAGAAACACCCATCACTTTGCCTCCCCATTTCTTATACCATCTGCCCTGAATGCAGCAGCACCTTTGTGTGTACACTGTGTAACGCGGGGCCCGGAGGGGTTTTCAGAGGGGTTTTCAGACTGTTTTGTGCAGCTGCTTATAATCGCTCAACTCCGTAAATATCGGCATTGCTTGCGGATTGTGTGTGCTTGTGATTTTGGCCCTATGTCTAGTGGCCTATAAACACAAGTTCATTCCTGGTAGATTGATCTTATTAACTTTTTATTTTACATATAGATGTTATCATGTTAATGTGTTTGACCTTTTCAATCTAAAATTTCAGTCCCCTTCCCCACACACACATTACACTCACTCCTCAGTAAAGCTGCTTGTTTAACCTCTGACCTCATGTTGCTGGTTTGGAATGCACTGACAGCATCAAATTAATCATGAATGTGACCCGCTTATCCCTAAATATTTACTGCAGTAAGAGAGTGGTCAGCGAATGCAATGTGTCAGCTGCTCATTGTATCACACAGGACATATTATACAAAGTGCTAACTGGCTAATGACTCTGTTGTAACAGCCAGTGGGACTGTCATTGTACACAGGTATAAGTATACAACACATATCTGTACAGTACACTTGTACATAACCATGGAATTGCCAGGGATCTTAGGGCCTGATTCAGACCCTCTCGCAAGCGCTCACTCGGTCGTATGTGGACGATGTTATGCATTTGTGCATGCATATGCATCGTAGTGTGCGTGCGCGAACTAGTTTGAGCGATTGGGAAGCGCTCGCTCGGCCAGCAAAGACAGCCCAGTGGAATAAGTGCCAGGAGACGCCATTTGTGGTTGGTAACGGGCAGGGCAGTAGGGGAGTGAAGTTGCGAATGCAAGCGTGCCTGAGTGTTTCAACGCCGTTTCAGAGGCGTGCATAAGTAACAGGCAGCGTCAGAGTACACTTCACCTGGCTGGTTTTTACACTGAAATGCTTGCAGTGCTTGTGGTAGGGTAAAGGCAACCGCAAGCGAAGCAGTCAGATCCGATGGGACCCGATGTACCGATGGTTGTATATACTTCCAGGAGAAAATGTGCGCTAGTGGGCGGCTAAAGACAGACTGGTGGGCGTATATAAACACAAAGTGATCGCTCGCCAAGACATAGTGGGCGTGCTTATGCCTTACCATGCGATCGCCTGCCTTGACGCCACTTAGCTGAATTTGCATACGCTGGGAGCGAGCGGCCGCATCTAGCGAATGGGTCTGAATCAGGTCCTTAGTTTGGACTTAGAGCCTGATCCAGAGGTGCACGCTATTGCAGCAGCGACTGCCTTTTTTTTAATGCTAATGCTGCAGCCATTGGTTTTCGTACAGAGATGCTCACCGGCAGTGGCATATAAAAGCGCATCATCGAACATTGCACCAGATTACCCATCTGAACATGGCGGTCTGTATTAGTGAAACTGCATCTTAAGATACAGTCGCTGACCGCGACACCCCTGCATCTGGCTAGCCACACCACTCAGAAACTCCCACCAAAATGACCTCATTCTGCATTCAAATTTGTTCTGTGGCTACCAGCTGTAACCAAGAGTTGCAGCCGCTACTGCATTAACGTCCACCAATCAAGACCCTGTGTGATTTTTCCTGTCAGAGAAAGAGGGACAGATTGAGACACAGAGCTGTGGTGATTCCTGTCAATGAGGACCTTAGCTAAAGCTCCTGAGAGGAGGGATGAAGGTCCTGGGGTCCCCTGGCCTGGTACCCCAAAATTGTTGACCAGAGGAGGAGTAACTCCATTTATATTGTTAGGGGGAAATGCCAGGGACAGAGAAACCATAAATGAGGAGGGTAGAATTGTCCATGAAAAGGGGACATGAGCCTAGGTATGGAGAGAAGGAATAAGACCCCAAATTATCAAGATAATCAGAATATGACAGCGCACAGGCACTCAGCCACAAATATTAATCCATAGTTAATATTAGTGGATATATAAGTATTTATTGCATATTAGGCATATATAAAAATACACTTCATTAGAAGTATATAAGTAACAACATATAAAAAGATTTTTGGGAAAGCAATTATATATATATATGTGTTGTATAATAATACAATATATTTCTCATTAAGTTCTTAGTATATTTTAAAATATTCCTAATATGCAGTAAATACTTATATATCCACTATGGAATGATATTTGTGGCTGAGGGCCTATGGGTCACATTCAGCTTAGATCGCAGGTCTGCGTTTGCATGCACCCGGTCGATGTTTTGCGCACGTGTATGCACCGCAATGTGCGTGCGCGAACCGGCCGCTGCAATAGCAAATGTGAACGCAGCAGATATGCAGTGGCACAGAAAAATGATTAACAGCAAGTGCTGTTTGGGGGTGGAGAGGGGGGGTGGTTGAAGGAACGCAGACGTGCCTGTGCATTTGAATGCCGTTACAGCGGGCATGCATAATTAAGCCCCAGTGACGGCTTATGCAGCCAGACGTCTACATGGCGACAGGAAGCTTTGCAGGTTGTGAGTCATGTCAAGCTCAACCACAACTCTGCGTATGGGTCGCTGTTACCGATGTTTTCGTTAACTTGCGGATGTATGTAATGGGAAGTGGCGGCTTTATCAGCTGGTGGGTGTCTTGGTATAGTGCTGTAATTGCGATGTGATCGCATTCATTTGCATATTTTTGCAACGTGTGGGTGTGTGCGATTGCAGACTTGCGATCCAAGCTGAAAGATGCCCTAGGTGCGCTGTTATATTTTGTTTATCTTTATACCTTGTGTTGACTGACTCTCTCCCCTAATACGGCTGCTTTGAGGGAAACACGGTAGCACCCGATTATTTTATACATTATTTTTATATATATTACATTGCAAGACCCCAAATGATCACTAAAAAGGGGGAGTCCCCACATACAAAAGCCCCAGCAGCTAGTAAAGGGAGGAGCAACTGCAGAGGCAGAAAGGCTTAGTTAAATATAATCTATATAATAAGCGAGAAAGCGTCTTTTTATCCTTTGTGCCCACTGCATGTATCAAAGCCAAAATAATATCTGACCAGCAGAAGTCATTGCATGGTCTCACATTGACAAGACTTCCATGTGGTTAAAGGTGCCCAGACACACTATCATTTTAGACTTCATTAGCGTCAAACTGTTCCGTGTATGGGCAGAAAAAGATAGCTGATCTCTGTCTGAATTTAGCAAGGAACCATCATAAAGCAAGTCAAATGAAGGCATGGCTATCTAACCACATCTGACCATATATGACCGATATGGATGCTCAACCTGTGCCAAGGCCATCCTACTGTTTGATCAAACAGCAGGATGGCCAGCTTATCTCATTTGCCCCTGAACATGCAAACACTCACATCATTTCTACATATAGGTCTAGTAAGGCCACTTTATCCAACACCAGTTGTATGGTAGGAAAATATTACAGTAAAAAAACAAAATAACATAAAAAAGCTACAGTCACTGAGGGGTGCTCGATTAGACAGGTTGAGGAGCCATTTGATACCAATGTTATTGAATGCCAGCATATAAGAAAATCTTCAGAATATTTGATGGACAATGGTCACTTCTTACAGTAGCTTACACATTAAACACCTGTCCTATAGACTCAATTAGTAATACCAGAATATGTACAGACACATTTACTAAAATATTGTTTTTATCTCATGCTTTTATTATTACCTCAACACGACTCAGGTTTCATGAGGAGTCTCAGTGTTAGCGACGTGAGACTGGTATTTCCTGAGTTCAACTATAATAGTGGAACCTGTGCTTTTGAGGGGAGTAGCTACAAAGTTCCCCCTCCTGCATTCATTTTAACCAGACCAGGCTATGAGGGGATCTACACTGAACTTATTTATTTTGAAAAACGGCAAAGAATCTGTGCCAATGATCGTCATTGTCAGCATGTGCTTTGCCCCTGGAGTCGTGTACCTGCAAAAAATATATTTGATAACAGATGTAACTAGAGATGGGGCCTAGGGGAGTGTTCCACTTATCTGTGTGCACCTTTACTGTGCTTGAGTTGCAAATGCACTCCGACAACTAACCTCTCAAGTTGGCTGGCACCTTATCACTTTCTTATCACTTTTCACTCTGTCTCCTAACACTGCTTAGTAAATAGACCCCTATATTTTATTATAAATTGTTCACAGTGGGGTTTTATCAATGCTGTTCTTTTTGTGGTAGAAACAGTGGATACACTTAATATGGATGGGTTAGTACACAAACCCTCCCGTGATCTACCTAGTGTGATTTAATCTCATATTTTTATATACTGTGCAAGTTTATTCACAGCTTATTAGCACCTGATTTATTTATTTTTTAAGATCAATCAAATCTGTTTACGTAATATAGAATTTTTTGTATCTGTAAATAATCATTTGTAGGGTTGCACATTGTATGATGCCAGGCAATTTGGTGGATAAAGACAGGAATGTCTGTTAAAATGTGGTATAGACTGCTTGCATGTGAATCAGCAATAGTGCTTTAGCACATTGTAACCATCATGTGATAATGGTTACAATAAAAGTGTGGTCATATAATTATTCCACTGAATAATATTAAGTCTGAAAATTGTATTATCCAGCATGCTCCAAGTGTCTCAAGTCAGTCTGCATAAGGAAATGCAATTGGAGATGGGATCATCTTTACAGGATTAAGACCCAGCCTGAGATTTCCCCCAAGACTAGCAGCTGGCATGTGCCCATTGTCTCCTCTCCAATCCTCCTTATCTTTTCCTGGAGAAGCATTACACATTTATAGAGATGGCATGTGGCATTTGGACCAGATGGAAGAGATTTAGGAGACAAATGTCAAGGAACGCTTAGCAGGGGTTAGATGCGGATCGACTGGACTATATCAGTTCAGCACGTGATGATCAGCTGGTGCACTGCATATAGTTTAAGAATACATATTTGTCCTATTAAATAAATAATGTCATGTAATACCATAAATGGGCTAAATTCAGGCCCATGTTGCTTGTCTATATCTTAACCTTTTTACAATGCCTTCTACTATATATACACAAAAGTACATATTTATTATCGGGAATTGGTCCAGAAATTTTAATTTAAATTGAGGAACAAAACACATATTCAGGGGGATGTGTTAGAAGTAAAGTGATCACTAATAAAACATGCTAGGGATGGGGTCCTATCGGAGCACTAGTGCACATGCATGGTCTGCTGACTGTGTTTGTGTGAGCAAATATCTACAGATCCCTCTCCCGAAAACTTGCGAAATGTAGTCCATAGGCTACAATGGCTAATGCTGTAGCTGCCGGGGCCAAGCTATCAGCGGCATAATGGGGATGGAGTGGGTACAGTAGAAGCTCCAGGCGCAATGATTGTTGGTGGCGCCAGAACGGGGCAAGGCCATCTGCTTTTTTCTGTTCTAATATTAATGAACCACCGGGTCAGCAGTCTATTACTCAGGGACCACGGTGACATAAGGCTAATGAATGGTCGATTGCTGTTTATTACCATAGAGTCAGTAATGTGCCCACTCTTTTTACACAGCTTTTCCTTTGTACATTGCATAAGATTAGATGGGAAAACCTTATATAAATAAGTAAATTATCTCACAACCTATTGCATTATTTATGTATCAGTATGTCCTGGAAAATACTGATCTTTACTATAGTTGTTGGCATAATGCTCCTACGTGATGAAATATTGGTGAAAAAGACAAAATCATCATCACGTACATGTGCAATTAGCAAAAAGGCTTGCTCCCAGCGAGGGGTCTCAGGCATGGGAGGAGAGCATAGGTGCACCGGGTGAAGTACATCATGATCATGTCATGTCTGCTTGCAGTGAAGCTCCGATGTGTGATCTGTGTGGTGACCCCCTTGCCCTGAGATGTGATGCCCCCCCCCTTTCCCCTGAACGTGGTCCCTTGCATGAAGCAGTCCCATCATTGGTCTGGGCTGTGGTCTCCACATCCCTGTGGTCCCTAGAGTGTCCTGTGCTGTGATACCAGAGATGGAGAGATGGTGTGATTCCCGCTTGTATTAGTGTCCAGGACACCAGCCTCCAGTGACTATTATCTCCTATGTGTGCCTATAGAGACCATCTCACTGAGTATTTACCTGTACAGGAGCAGCTGTGTCACTGCTGCGGGTATAGGTGCCTCTGGATCACCTATATATAGTCATGTTATATATAACACCAAGCTTTTGGATCACATACTGTATATACAGTCAGGTTATATGTAATATCCAGCAGTTGGGTGCCCAGTTGTCTCTGGATACAGTCAGGTTATATATAACCTGCAAGGGGGCACGATCGCGGGGGCGGGGGGTCACCAAGGGGGTGGCATGGTCACGGGGGGTGGGGGTGTGAGGGGGGGTCCGATCACAGGGGGGTGATTGTGGGGGGCATCCATAGTGTAATGATGCAGACCATGGAGAAAGTGAGGCAGACACCCTTGGCTGTGCAGCAGCAGCAGCAGTACTGATCCTCTCCTCCAGCTCAGCTGCTGACTTCCCAGTCCGACGGGGCAGCACAGCCGACAGATGGTGGTGAAGAAGTAGGTGGACACTGCTGGCCAGTGTCCACCTACATATTATTCAGTTGGGGGGAAAGTTCCCCCTACACTAGAATGATTTGTTAGGCAAAATCAAACATGATGTTTTTAGCCTGCGGGAACAAAAGAATGATTATCATTTGCTCCCACACACTAGACAATTATCATTCCAACCAACCAACTAGTTAGCTGGTTGGAATGATAGTGTTCTAGTGTATGGTCAGCTTTAGGGTTGTCAGACAATGGGGCTGATGCTGACTTGGATTTATAGGTGGTAAAAAAATAAGCTCTTAAAAGTTGCACATAAATCTAGCATATTTCTGCCTCTGGTGAAACAGGCACATCAAGATACATCTAGTTTTGCACCAGTAACATATGTGCCAGGTTTATGTCACATGTACAGACCTCTTTATCTGAACATATTGCACATTGTACCATCCACACATTGTCATCCAAACATCCTCCCATCTGCACGTACAGTATGAGTACATACAGTCAGGTCCATAAATATTGGGACATTGACAGAATTTTCATATTTTGGCCTCTATTTACCACCACAATGGCTTTGAAATGAAACAAACAAGATGTGATTTAACTGCAGACTTTCAGATTTAATTTGAGGGTAATTACATCCAAATCAGGTGAACGGTGTAGAAATTACAACGGTTTCTATATGTGCCTCCCACTTTTTAAGGGGCCAAAAGTAATGGGACAAACTAAACAATCCTAAATCTAACTTTCACTTTTTAATACTTTGTTGCAAATCCTTTGCAGGCAATTACAACCTGAAGAATGTAAAAAGAAATAGTGGGCGCTAATCAGGGTACAAATTAGAAAAAAAGCATTTAATATGGGGCAATAGGAGTAAACTCCAAGGGATAAAAACACATATGGAAATACATAAATAATATTAGAATGTATAAATTAAATGAGAGTACAACAATTGATACATATTGAAATTAAAGATAATGCATGAAACAGAAAAATAAAATAAAAATAAAAATACAAAATAAACAATAAAGTGGACCCTAAAAAATGAAAAATAATAAATAATGAAATTAATGTGAAATGATGCAATAAATACAGAGTGTATGCATACACAATATTGATAAAACAGCATACACCACTCCTCGTATGATGCTGCACATAGAACTACACAAATGAGTTGAATCACCGAGCAATTGCTGTTTGATAAACACAGATGTAACAATGTTGAATCGATTAGGATACTAGGATCACTTATCAAGAGAGATACATGTCCTTCAAAAAACTGGAATAGTTTCTGCTAAAAAATGTTCCCAAAAGAGAAAATTCTCTGAAGCAAGATATAGATGGATCGTAGCTAGTAGGTGTATAGCAATCCCAGTTAGAGCTATGGATAGATCCAAACCGAGTTTTAGTAATTAGAGACTGTGGATATGCAGCATGGGTTTTCAGACGTGAGAAAGTTAATCACATGCATGTGTGTTTGAAAAATGTCTCGCTCAGTTTCTCTGCCCTGAATGTGTCCCTTTTATTCAGACCAAATGCTGCATGGTCAGCAAGCCGGCAGCAGTATTTTACCAGTATGATGGTCAGATCAGCGGGGACCCACGATCAGGGGAACAGCAGCCCATGTACTCAATGCCTCTCCACAGCGGGCACTCGTGTAACATTCAGGGCAGAGAAACTGAGCGAGACATTTTTCAAACACACATGCATGTGATTAACTTTCTCCCGTCTGAAAACCCATGCTGCATATCCACAGCCTCTAATTACTAAAACTCGGTTTGGATCTATCCATAGCTCTAACTGGGATTGCTATACACCTACGAGCTACGATCCATCTATATCTTGCTTCAGAGAATTTTCTCTTTTGGGAACATTTTTTAGCAGAAACTATTCCAGTTTTTTGAAGGACATGTATCTCTCTTGATAAGTGATCCTAGTATCCTAATCGATTCAACATTGTTACATCTGTGTTTATCAAACAGCAATTGCTCGGTGATTCAATTCATTTGTGTAGTTCTATGTGCAGCATCATACGAGGAGTGGTGCATGCTGTTTTATTAATATTGTGTATGCATACACTGTGTATTTATCGTATCATTTCACATTAATTTCATTATTTATTATTTTTCATTTTTTAGGGTCCACTTTATTGTTATTTTGTATTTTTATTTTTATTTTATTTTTCTATTTCATGCATTATCTTTAATTTCAATATGTATCAATTGTTGTACTCTCATTTAATTTATACATTCTAATATTATTTATGTATTTCCATATGTGTTTTTATCCCTTGGAGTTTACTCCTATTGCCCCATATTAAATGCTTTTTTTCTAATTTGTACCCTGATTAGCGCCCACTATTTCTTTTTACATTGGTCACTGCTTTTTTGGGGATTTTCCAGTTTTCCCCACTGTAGAGGGCTGGCTTTTCATTGGGTTCATTTGAGTGTAGAGATCAACACGATCTTTAAGTAGGTATTAGCGCTTGTAGTTTGTTTATTAATTACAGCCTGAAGTCTGGAACGCATAGACATCACCAGACGCTGGGTTTCATACCTGGTGATGCTCTGCCAGGCCTCTACTGCAAATGTCTTCAGTTCCTGCTTGTTCTTGGGGCATTTTCCCTTCAGTTTTGTCTTCATCAAGTGAAATGCATGCTCAATCGGATTCAGGTCAGGGGATTGACTTGGCCATTGCATAACATTCCACTTATTAGCCTTAAAAAACTCCTTGGTTGCTTATGCAGTATGCTTCAGGTCATTGTCCATCTGCACTGTGAAGCGCCGTCCAATGAGTTCTGAAGTATTTGACTGAATATGAGCATATAATATAGCCCGAAACACTTCAGAATTCATTCTGCTGCTTTTGTCAGCAGTCACATCATCAATAAATACAAGGGAACCAGTTCCATTGGCAGCCATACATGCCCACGCCATGACACTACCACCACCATGCTTCACTGATGAGGATCATGAGCAGTTCCTTTCCTTCTCTTCTCTTCCCATCACTCTGGTACAAGTTGATCTTTGTCTCATCTGTCCATAGGATGTTGTTCCAGAACTGTAATGGCTTTTTTAGATGTTGTTTGGCAAACTCTAATCTGGTCTTCCTATTTTTGTGGCTCACCAATGGTTTGCACCTTGTGGTGAACCCTCTATATTCACTCTTGTGAAGTCTTCTCTTGATTGTTGACTTTGACACATATACACCTACCTCCTGGAGAGTGTTTTTGATTTGGCCAACTGTTGTGAAGGGGTTTTTCTTCACCAGGGAAATAATTCTTTTGTCATCCACCACAGTTGTTTTCCGTGGTCTTCCGGGTCTTTTGGTGTTGCTGAGCTCTCCGGTGCGTTCTTTCTTTTTAAGAATGTTCCAAACAGTTGATTTGGCCACACCTAATGTTTTTGCTATCGCTCTGATGGGTTTGTTTTGATTTTTCAGCCTAATGATGGCTTGCTTTACTGATAGTGACAGCTCTTTGGATCTCATATTGAGAGTTGATAGCAACTGATTCCAAATGCAAATGTCACACCTAGAATCAACTCCAGACCTTTTACCTGCTTAATTGATAATGAAATAATGAGGAAATAGCTCACACCTGTCCATGAAATAGCTTTTGAGTTGATAGTCCCATTACTTTTGGTCCCTTAAAAAGTGGGAGGCACATATTGAAACTGTTGTAATTCCTACACCGTTCACCCGATTTGGATGTAATTACCCTCAAATTAAATCTGAAAGTCTGCAGTTAAAGCACATCTTGTTTGTTTCATTTCAAAACCATTGTGGTGGTGAATAGAGGCCAAAATCTGAAAATTCTGTCAATGTCCCAATATTTATGGACCTGACTGTATATGCGATGTGTGGTTGGTGAATGTTGTATCACGCCATCCACTCCCTGTTCATGAAGAGTCTTGTCAGCCATGTTGTTATGTGCATGAAACATTTCTTTGAGGGATACCTATGTGAGATCATTGATGACGGCTTCCTGATTTGGGGCCGCACCATGGAGGAACATGACATGTGCCTTATAAAAGGGGTGAAAAGAATCTGTGATCTCAACATGAAGCTAAACCCTGATAAATGCTAAATTCAGAGTCTCAGAGGTTTCTTAGGTGGGTCACCTTCTGACCTCCCAGGGTGTCAAACATGACATGTCAAACTACGGTGATCAAACACATGCCCACTCCTGTGGACAAGCTAAGCCTGCAGCGATTCCTGAGTATAACCAACTACCTATCCGAATTTCTGTCACACTACAATGGGGTTTCTGCTCCACTCCATCTACTCCTGCTTGCAGACATAAAAGAAGACAAATCAGCCAGACATCTAATTATACCACATCAGAATTAGACTGTACAGATAGTGAAACAGTATCAGCCATTCCCCTAGTATACATAAGTGTGTCTGAATTCTGGAAGGACTGAGACGCCCATTTTGAGCATCTTTAGATGCTATAATATTGCTTGGTGCATTTTTAGACACAACATCGGTCACATCATTAAATTGTCCATCTAAGTATGGCCTCCAATGCGAGCAATAAAGAGTCAGAGTCTGTGTATGTAACCACTACAGCAACACACCTGTGACACTCTCATAACACGCTAATAAGACGGCCATAAGTTGGACCATCTCCGTGTGTGCGCTAAGCCACCTCCCAGTAACAGCCAGCACTTTTTCAATACACATGCGCAGTAGCAAAAATTGCCCGAACCCAAGACCATCGGCATTGTGTGTGACTCAGAATCAGTTGTTAAAGTGCAATTATTTAAAGGGCAAAACCAAGTTGGTTAATTTCTGCCACTTAAAAATCTGCAGCTAAATTGCTGGAATCGCATATGGGCCTCAGTCTGTAATGTCAGTTAGTGCTTTTAACTGAGCTCTCAATAAACACATATACAAAAACATTGCACAATATTTACCCAGAACAATATAATCCACTGGAATGCTATCTATTATATTCATTAAGCTGAGTGATAAACTGTGGACTTGTCACTGTCTCACTAACAGAGTGTTAATCCACCTCAACTAGTACTGTACATGTTGTTTCCTGCAGAATAAGTGTTGTCCTGGATTCAGGGACCTAAGCGATAGCAGTAAGAAGATACAAAAGCTGATTAATGCCAGATAGCAATTAGAAATTATGGCGCTGTAGAGGAGAAAGACAAATTTTTATTCTGGGAGAGCTAAAAGGGGAGCTAAAAGGTGCATCAGAAAATCCTAAATGTGTACCCAAGAAAGGGCTGTGAACATACATGTTTGCCATGTATAGATTATTGCACAATGTCACTCAGTACAAAAGGCGGCAATAAAAGCATGGTCACAAAGGAGTCGCGTCTATACATACCTTATGAAGCCTTGTCTTTGCATCAGTGGTTCCCAAACTGGGTGCCTCGGGGCACTTGCAGGGGTGCTACAATTAATGATCCAGGACCAAATAAAATTATTATGGTTAATGTAATAGGCAAAACCAGTGTTGGTGGTTGCCAATCATAAACTATGTGGACAAACAGAAGCACAACACTGTCCACATATCTGACTCTAAGGGCTTTATTCATGATATTAATTATTCTAACTCGCTGCGGACGCCGGAGCAATTCATCATTGCTCTGGAGCGGAGATAGCTGATCCGAAAATCGTCTGTCTCTGTAAGCGGCTTCACTGCTCCTTACGGAGCAGTGGCGCTAGTGTGCATGCGTGACCTACAGGTCATGTATGTGCACAGGAGCCCCGACATCCAGTGGAAGGAGCCGGACAGAGGCAGAGGGATCCATAGGGAAGGAGCAGGGTGAGCGGCGAGTGCGGGAGCATTCTCCATCTGAAGATGGCCAATGGTCCTGCAATCAAGCTCTGAAAATATTGTATTTTTGGAACTTGATGAATTCTGTCCACATACACCAGCATCCCACTAACCTTCTACTGGAAAGCGAAGGATGGGGAGATAATACCAGGAATCACAGGTCTGTATGGAGGGGGATGAGCCAATATGATGCCAACATGATGCTATTCTAGAACTATTGCGTCATTTCAGTAAGGGACCTGTCATTTTGCAGGAACGTGAAGAGCCCTCAGTATGGAAAGTGTATTCAAACAGATTAATTATGCAGCATAATACACAATTAAGAAATATAAGTGAGTCTGATGAGTCTTGCACAATAACACTCAGTTAAAGAAACAGCTTTCAGTGTTTTACTATTTAACTACATGTAAACAACTTACACCCACTTGTGAATGGAGAGGTGGAGTGGGAGGAGGTTAGGGAATTACTAATGTAGGCGGAGTACAGTAAGGGTGTCTTTATATAAATGTGAACAAATGCAGAACAACACACACATACGCCTGTCCATATAAATGGTTTCATGCTAATTGTTATGGATGTTTTTATTTAAATTTTCTTCTTTACCAGTTGGTCGTCACCAATCATCTTTGCCACATAGTATTTTTTATATAATTATTGAAAAACATAGTCTATTGTGTATAGACTGTATCTGAAACTTTATTTGTAAGATATGATTGACCCTAGTCAGTCTTCATCTGCATGATCTTCATTTCCATTCACAGCTCAGAGTATTTCTTGTGAGCTATTGGAAAAGGAGAGACAACCGCTCCAGTCAGTGACCTTCTCTTCAATACTCAATTTAAATTAAAATGTATTAGTTACTCACTAAAGAGGTGCTACCCACTATTAAAAGATATTAAGTATCAAAAAACAAGGATAGCGGTTCACTGGTCACAGAAATAAACTATAGCCTTTATTAAATTCCATATAAAATTGTAACATAAAGATATAACCCATAAAAAGGTGAAATATTAAAATATAAAACAAAAATAATTTTTTAAATAAGTGACAGGGACTGTCTGAATAGACAAAAATGGAGGTTATGCACAATTATTCACTAGGTATATAAGCAGAAAAAATGTGAATTCTCCAGTAGGCATCCATGGGTAAGAAAATAAAACAACGCAACTCATACCAGCCGGATATAGCGGCACTATATGTAATATACTGTACATATAGCCCTGCTCCCAAAAGCAGGGCCGGATTAACGCTAGTGGGGGCTGCACTTATTTTCTCTGCAAAAAACATGTGGAAAGCAATGATTATCACAAAATGTGCTTTGTTACATCAGCCCCTTAATGTGTTACCCTGGTAACATGATGTTCTGTGTTTCCATAAAGCACCAAGGTGCAAAACATATATGACAGTGCAGTGCACCTGGTGTAAAATTAATGCTTACTACATTTATAGTACAATTAACATGCATAGCGTTTCATGCTGGGTTGGATTCATGTAGGTATTTTTGAGTAGAATACTGCACACTACAATACACACGCAAATGTAACATGAGCAATTTTAGACTGTGTAGTTTTAGGGGGAAACCAATTTACATGGGATTGATGATGCTCACAGAGAGGTTTGGCAGATTTTGGTCCCCATTAAAGTGGTACTGATTTCACCAGTCACAGGGCCATTGCATTATGAGCCTTGAGGAAGAGGAGATGAGCGATAAGCTGAGATGTCCTAAATAGATAAACAACACTGATGAAAAGATTGGGAGGGTATTGAAAGCCATACTCAGCGTAGAAAACCCCATGGCTGCTGACAGATTTCATGTGATGCTAATGGTAATATATTCATTACACTCATCACTATAATAATTGTGCTGTGTTACTGTGTGGAGAAAGATATCATTGCTGCCACTGTTCTTCTGCTAAATAAAACCAATCTAAAAATAATCTAAATGATTTAGCGTTGGATGGCAGAGCTTAATGGGTCCCTTCAATGGGTGCATGACCGCCAACTTTTTAGTAAATAGAAAACTAGTTTTTTATGGAATTGCTCATAACAGTTTTTTATTTCATTTTCATTTCATGGTAATCTTGTTTTTGTATATTTAATATAATAAGTTTATTTAGTAATTAGATTATACTTATAAAGAGTTGATATCAAAGATGTAATGACTCCTCCCATTAGACTATAAAATCTTGGGTTGCAATGATGAACGGCATTAGTTTTGAAAAGGTCTGTCTTCGGGATGAAACGCGTTAGTAGTTTGGCCCAGCATGGAGATACACAGTAATCAGCATTTCAGATATCTTGGGGGCATAGCTGATCCTCATTAGCTAAATATTTACAGTTTCTAAATGTAGAAAAATATATAGAAATGTGGATACAAACTACTTCATAGACAATATTTAGTTCAGGCTGCACTGCGTAACATCTTCCCCCTTACTCAACTATGTGCTAAAGGGGAATGTAACCAAAAGACCTATGCCTTTTCCAGATGGCCAGTCATGGTCTAATACTGCATGCGCACTTTGCTAATAATTGTGAGATGTGGTCACATTTGCAACTTTTTATCAGGCCCATTATGCCTCCAGACTGACCATTTGTGGGACTGCGGACCAGGATGAGAGTATCATTGAAAATCCACCCTACTACCACTTTATGAACCCGGAATATTAAAGCTAAGGTAAACCCTGATTCTAACCTCCTTCATTGATTTTAAGGTCTCCATTTTCCTATTAAAATACTGCTGGTTCCATGTGAAACATTAAGGATTTTGAAACTATCACAGTTGTACCTTTAGGAGTTGATGCTGAGTTGGATAGACCTCTGTGCATGGACACAAATGGAGAGTTTTGATGATTTTTGTATATCTCCGTCCTATTCTGAGTTGGATGGAACCTGGCCAGATCTGTCTTTCCGTGAAATGGGCAGTTTGGGGCAGCAACTTGGTGGCAGCATTGCAAAGTGTTCAGACTTGTAGCAGTGTTGTTGGCGTGTAACGTGAGTTCTGTGTGATTCTGAATCATGGGTATGGAGAATGGTGGCCTGATTCTGTCGGATCTCCTAGCATGGAACTGGAGCAAGTGCTGATACTAATGATAACGGTTGCAGCGGCTGGCTGGTAAATAAGTGAGTGGCACAGCTTTCCGCTTGCAGACGCATGGATTCTACCATTAGCTGTATGGAATCTCGCATTGGCATAAGGCAGTAAATGAGGCTTCCACTACTACCCGCAAATACAGCCACTTTGCATCCAACTCAGAACCAGCCCCTTAATCTTCTTTTTACATTAGTATATTTGTGCCTATTACATATTTACCCATTTTGCACTCACCACAATGGTACATCCCTGCCATTACTTTCATTTAGATGTGGGAAACCATGCATTCACTTATACAAACAGTGCAAAAATAGGCACATGACATCACAAAATGATAAGTGTAAAGTATGTCTGCATTCGTATGTCCGCACAGTGGGAGAAAAACAGGGCATACAAGGTAGCCAAAATAAATGCAGCCATGAAAACAAAGGGTAAAAAGGGTCCTGCTCGTAGAGTTTAATAATAATGGGAAGAGAGCACAGCTAATATAAGAGCTCGGAGTAGGGGTTAGGACAGTTGTTAGGGTGCATTAGTATGGGCAATATAGATGGGAGTAAAGCAAGTTCTAATAAATATATAGGTTCTCAGATAGCATTTGAAGAGTTGAAGGCTTTTGGAGAAGCTGATCAGGCATAGTAGTGAAGTTCCCAGAGACTAGGCACAATGTAGAGTAGAGGTGAATCTATGAGAATATAAGGGAGAATATTTAGATATGAGATTTGAGATGTATGAAGGGGTGGTGTTTTATCTGTAGTGGAATTTAAGATGGATTGAAGCAGGAATAGATGTGTGAGGGAAATACCAAATAGGAAGGCAGTAGTCACTATGGGAAATATTAAGAGTGTGGATAAGAGTTTTGATAACTTTATTAGCATTTATGTAGCAGAAATAATAAACCATGGAAACTTCTCAGTAGAAAAGCATATTTTACAGACTATATATATTCTTACTGATAGAAAAATGTTTAGCTTCCTGACACCAATAGTCTCCAGTTTTTAAGACCCATTGTTTATCTAACTCCATGACTGAATAACACATTTGTGAGAACGTCTCTTTTTGAACATTTAGCACATTTATCACCAATCCAACTATTCCCTGGACTCTCCCTTGAGGTGCAATTGTCTCCGATCTTGGCCGGTTTACTCATTTGCTATCTATGCTGGCTATTTGCCTGATCCTGACCTCAGATTGTATCTGCTAATAAACTAATACCTAGTAGACAACATGATCTGTGCCTACCTCCAATTCAGGTCCATTTCACCTCTGAGATCAGGTAGCTGGAATAAAGTCTTGGTTAACTCTGGTTCATATCCCGGCCCGCATCCTACTCCTGCTCCTACCTACCAGTCACCATGCACAACAATCATAACCTGCGGAAGTGCAGTGTGAAGTTAATCCCTTGCACCCACTGTAAAGTGGTGACACAATAGAGGGTAGATACTTCCCATCAGCCCACGCATGTGCAATTATAGGCTCCCGGAGAGAGAGCCAAAGACATATCCAGCAAAAAATTAGCAAAAAGTAGCCTATAGGTTACAATGGCTAACGCCATCTAAAGACGCCATCTAAAGACCGGGTGCTTAGCTTTTGGTGCATGGTAAACTGGCCATTTTCGTAGTCCTCTTAGAAAACTATTGGGACTGTTTTTGTGAGAAAAAATAGTACGACTGCCACAGAAATATCTGATCCTGATACCAAATGCGGCAGTATGCTCAAAACAGCCGTCTACGGAGGATTGATTGCAAAAAAAACATTATCTAGGCCCACAATTTGCTTATCTTAACAATCATTAGTAACAAAAGTGTTCTGATTTTGATGATGTGCATTGTACTTTAATAAACCGCAAAGCTCTTTAAAATGTAACTTTACGATGGGTCTTTATTATCTTTAAAATGTTTCTCTAGGTAAATGATTAGCCTTCTTTGTGGTTACAAGCATTCATTTCATACAGTACTTTCTGGCACGTCCAACTACTGTAAAAGCCTCTAAGAGCAGATATCATGCAGTGCTTTGAGTTGATAATCCTATTATTAAGTACGGGGGATTGTGACTCTTAATTGTACACCTCAGCCAAGTGTCCTAGCTGGAAACAAAATAGAGACAGCGTCATTTCTATATTTAAGTTTTAGAGCAAAAAAAAAAAAAAAACATTGCTGAGGAGGCTGGAATTATTCTCCAATTATAGAGAGGGGATAACTAAAGGGATTATTGGTAGACTTTATAAAAGCACATTGCACCCTTCCCTAAGGGCTATTTGAAATTCTACATACAGTAAGTAATTAAGCAAGTTGCATCCCGAGCTACTGACAGTGTTACATATATATTATATTTATTTATTTATATTTATCTGTCAAACCTGAAATTCTATTCTCCATCACTCTAGATCTCCACCATCTCTATTCATTAGCTGGTGGCTGTACAAGTAAGGTAAGGGTTACTTCATCTATTGGGAGCTGTAAAGTGATATGTTAGTCTGGCAGTGCTGTTGTAGCCTATGGTTTATATTTTCTGAGACACTGGCTAAATCAGACATACTTGTTCTTAAGAGGTAGATGTACTAAGCCTTGGAGAGAGATAAAGTACCAAACAATCAGCTCCTAACTGTTATTTTTCACACAAAGCCTGTACGATGGCAGCTGATTGGTTTTTACTTTATCTCTATCGAATTTATCTTTCTCCAAAGCTTAGTACATCTCCCCCTAAATGTGAATATGCAAAAATGGTTTTCAGTATGGAATGATTTCTTTTAATATATTTGATGCAATACTATTATGAAAACATCAGACTCTCAGATTTTTTTATACTAATAGCATTACAGCTCACAATTTTATAGTCCAAGACTTAATTAAACAGTAAAAACATAACAATGAAATATAAACCTTGTAAATTTACAAATATGTTCTGTTGTATTCATCATACATAGATTATTTGGATTCTTAATTGGTTTAATAGTATTTTCTGTCTAAATGGAACGCTTGAGCTCTGTCTGGAGCAGCGATGAGTACTGTATGCTATCTTATATGAAATGTTAGCGTTTTTAAATGAACAATGCGATCTGAAGCCAGGTGACCCAGAGCAGCTAAATATATATTATTCTCCTAAAGACTAGATCACAGTGAGCTGGTAATTTGTTTGTTGCTCTGAAGTAAATTTAAATATTCTCAATAGATATCGATAGTGCCACTAATAAAACTTTGCCTGTCTAGAGCAAGTTGCATACTGAAACCATGCTTATATAGTATATGCTATTCTCATGTATTATACTATTCATTGTGCATGCATGAACACTTCAGTATCCCGTCAAGCAGTCCAGTAATGTGCTACTGATACAGTTGCATGTAGGGTATTTGATACCGTCTGTGTACAGACAGATGATTAAATCACTGACCCTGAAATAGCACCTATGTCTCATAAGTAAACAGTGCCATTACATTCTAGTCATGATGAAGTCTTCAAAACTGTCTCCTGCTCTGATTGTCACATGATATATAATATCACATCATATGATAACTGTGAGTGACAAAGGCTGGTAGTCATGTAAAATATCTTCAGCCTGGACCTTTCATAAAATCACATTAGTATCTTTAAAACATGAAAAATAATGTACCTACAGATTTCACTAGGTTAAACCCAGCTCTATCTCGCAAAAATGAACTTAGTAAAACTCATCTATGCTGGGTTGAACTGTACGAGCAGGCAGTGGGGTCTCATCAGATTAAGCTTTTAAGGTTTTCAATTCCAATGAGCACAGCATACAAGAAACACTTATTATAGCGCCCTTCCATTTATGCTTTATATTATTAAAATGCTCAAGAATTTGTTTCCTCTCTGTCATTTATATACATTGTTATGAGACACAAAAAGACTGTTTACACTACTAGAATACTGCTGAATCTATGTTCTACCTTTGTTTTATTTAAATAGTGTGTATAGAGTTATCTTTATACCACTAAAAATTATGCTGATACAGGCAATCTGTTTACAGACAGTCTGTAGCAATTTTTTTTTTACACTATGAGAACGCTGATGAATCTTTCTCCTCCCTCTGATGTACATAGCTACATACTGTATTCCCAGCAAACATTTCCCCGGCATGATTTTCCAGCCCAATGTGGTGCACAAGAAATGTTGTGATGTTTTTGTGCCATTATTCTGATCAATGTGCGCATTCACAGACATATATCTGATAATTCAATCATGTTTTCATTACTAAAGTATTTGCTGAACTTTTGGTAAAGCAGCAATCCCACATACAATGTGTTTTCTCTTTAAATAGCAATTTCTTTTGAGCATGCATCTGATTTGTCTTTTTGTTATCTGTATTCCTACATTACCCCCTTTTCAAAATCTCTCTGGAAGGAAGCTAAGTATCGCTGACAAATCACAAACTCAGAGGTCTATTTCGGGATATACTGAGTGCAAAACAATTTTCTATCACTCCTTTTTGCTGCAATAGCAATATTCTATCGCTACAATTTAACAAGAAAACTTTGCAGGTTTAGCTGAGTGATGCTCAGCTCCCCAGCGATACTGGTTGGCAGTGGTAAGATGACTCTGACACCTTCACCAGTTAGTCTTGGAGTCTTCTGCAGATGGTGACTAATGCGTTCGCAGTGGAACTGGAAGCCCATACTTAAGCTTCTAGCACTGCATTTTGTGAAAATTAATTAGAGTTTTAAAAGTATTACAATAATGGTTAAAAATAGGAAAATAATTGTTTTTATATAGTTACTTTAGGAAAAAAAAAGCTTTATTTTAATGATTTAATTTAGATTTTCTCCATTACTGCCCTCGCTACAGGGTAGGATTTGTTAAATCGACTCCCAACAATAGCTTACACCAGCAATACTCAACAATAGCCACTGCTGGAGGAAGTCTTTGATAAATAAGAAAAAAAAAAACCTTATCTCTGGTGAATACAGCAATTTTAGTCAGAGAAAGGTCTGTCATTGCTTGATATTAGTGCCCGTGATCGCATTGCAGGATGCGATCATAGCGCTGGGATGTAACAGAATGCATCCGCAGGGACAGGGGCTCTGAAAGGAGCCCATCCTTGTGATGCAAGGGGTCCTGCACATGCACGGTCTACTGACCACACATGCATGGTGTCCATTGCCAGGGAAGGGTTCCTATGGAACCCACTCCTGGCTAGCTATGCAATATGTTGCCCATAGGCTACAGCAGCTTAGTAAGCTGCGGGTTCCGAGTTCCGTAATGCTTCGCATTCCGGAGCTTGGTAAATCTGTCAGCTCTGCATCCCAAATAAAAACATATGGGGTTGACTGTGCTGTTGGCAGAAATGGAGGAACATAAGCAGATATTGGAGATATCTATTGCAATCCCTCTGTAATACAACTGGGTGATACTTAATATTTGTGAGTATCCCCCTGAAAATAGGTGTTCGGGGAATATGGAATTGGTATGAAATACCGTCGGCCGCATGGCCGGCGGTTCGATTCCCGTCAGTGGCAGCCCAACAGGAGCAGAGTGCGACACAGCGGAAGCCCGACAGCGCTGGAAATCCTGATCATTGATAGGTAAGTATCCACTAACCTAACCTAACCCCCCTAACCCTAACCCTCCTTAGGGGTGCCTAACCCTAACTTCCCCCTAAGTGCCTAACCCTAATCCCCCCTCTAAGTGCCTAACCCTAACCACCCCCTTCCCCGCTGCCTAAACCTAAGTCCCCCGGGGGGGTGCCTAACCCTAACTCCCCCCCGGGAGCCCTAAACCTAACCCTCCCCACCCGCGGCTGTCCGCTCGCGGCGCCCGGCATCACTACGATCGTGAACCCGGGCGCCGGTCTCCCGGCATCGGGGAAATGCGGGCGTCTACATCTAGACGCCCGACATTTCACCCTTGCCGGGATAAGACAGTCGGGAAGCCGGCTGCCGGTATTTAGGCAGTCGGCTTCCCGATTGCCTCCCGGGAATATACCACAAATGTCAAATGATAAATGGGCCCCTTAGACTCTCATCATTTCATGTGAAGGCAGCAGTGGAGAAGGATGGGGAGGATATCACAGTGCAGATATAACTCAGAGGGGTGTTTCAAACCTTTCTTTACATGGGAACAGTGCAAAATTATAAATCATGAATAGCAGGCTGAAGAAACAAACCGAGGAATCATGGTGATTACTACGATTCTATACTGGTAGGTTAATTGCTTACAGACAAAAAGAATAACCCAAGTGCGAGTTCATGTGGTAGGGAATATAGATTGTAAGCTCCACTGGGACAGGGACTGATGTGAATGAATGAATATTCTCTGTAATAGAATTATTATCCATTGTCTGACTTTTATTATCTTTATTCTAATTGCAGCTGTAACCATGAGTAGCGACGTGGAAATGGCAGCCTATGGTGAGGCTGCAGTTTTCCTTAGAAAGCCAGAAAAGGAAAGGATTGAGGCCCAGAATCAGCCTTTCGATGCCAAAACATACTGCTATGTTACTGACGCCACCATAGAATACACCAAGGGGAAGGTTAAGAGCTCAGATGGAGGAAAGACTACTGTTGAGACGGAAGATAATAGGGTAAAATATAATTGTGTCCAAACATCTTTAATGAATTTGGGTCAGAGTTTCCATAATTTATTTACAACTTGCACATGTGTTTTTTACCCATTAAAAACACTTTTTTTAATAGGCAGATTTTACTACAGATCTTTATTGTTTACAGATCATAAACATGGGAGAACTAGCATAAAGGAGGATTGTATGTTGTGCCCCTTGCAAAGTTTTCATTACTTGGCAATACAAATGGAATATAAAATATAATATGTGTCCTTAGCATTTGTTTTGGTCTTATCCTATTTTTTTTCCAGGTTAGTAGCCAAGCTGTAAAATTAAGATGTATGTTTCATGATTATCACATCTCTGTTCTACATGTCAGACCGTCACTGTGAAGCCCGAAAATGTTTTTCCTATGAACCCTCCCAAGTTCGATAAAATTGAGGACATGGCAATGTTAACTCACCTTCATGAACCGGCTGTCCTGTATAACCTCAAGGAGCGTTACAAAGCTTGGATGATCTATGTAAGATATTCCCTACTGGCCTTTTATTCTTCATCAGTCAGTCATCATACAGGGCGGGATGCATGACTCATCGCATTTGGGATGCGATGCATCCCACCACCCTTCGCATGCATGCCGGAGTTAGTAACGCCAGTATGCATGAAGAACACCGCAAAAGACAGCTCTCTTGGTAAGAGCTGTCCTTTGCGAATGAGGGACTGCCAGATCTATGACCCAGAAGCCCCTCTGAAAGGATGCGCGTTCTGCGGGGGTTGCTGGGAGGGATCCGGTTGGACCCCTCTCACAGCACTCACCCGATAGAAGCCCATATGCTTTCATAGGGTAACGTCATTTGAAGATGGCGTTATCCACCGCGTCCGAGCCCCAGAATGCATTGCATTTTTGGGGTTTAACCGCATTTCTCAGTATGCTGCATCCTGCCCACAGTATGGTATAAATAGTACAGATCACTTATGAGACCTCACCTACAGTACTATACACCAGATATATGGGACATAGAGACTAATGACATCACATTATACATCATAGATAAGATGTCACCTAGGGTATAGTGTTCAGTTCTATATACTAGGTATCCAGGAGGACACTAATAAAATGTATATACATTCTGCGAGATCTCTATACAGCAGATTAACAAGATCACTGTGTATATTACTAATGGACTGTTACCTACTGTATAGTGTTCTTTTCTATACACCATATACCAAGAGGACACAGAGATTTAATAATGTTACTCTATGTCTCTCTCTCCGTCTGTCTCTCTCTCCGTCTGTCTCTCTGTCTCTCTCTCTTTCTATAAATATATATATATTGTAACATTGAGTGCAGTGCTCAGTTCAATACACCAAGTGCTTGAGAACAGGGCTGTAGAGATCCTGGCCGGGCCCAGGTAATTCCTGGGGGCATGGCCTAATGTAAGTAGGCAGCAGCCTCACTGCACCCACCGCAGCCCAGCACACACCAGTGACACTGCCGGTGACAGATAAGGGGATGGTTGGTGGCCGACTTGGGCCCCCGCAGGGCCCATCTATCAAGCCCAGGTAATTAGTACCCGCTAGCCCCTAGGTGTCCCTGCTTGAGAAGGCCACTTCGAGGGCATTAGGTAGCTGTCCAAGTCATTTCACATATCCCACCTCTAGTGCTTATTTCTTCACTACACAATTAAGTGATATAATAAAAGATGTATCATTTTTTATTGCAGACATATTCTGGTCTCTTCTGTGTCACTGTGAACCCCTATAAGTGGCTGCCTGTGTACAACCCAGAGGTGGTCAATGCCTACAGAGGGAAGAAGCGTCAAGAAGCCCCACCACACATCTTCTCCATCTCTGATAACGCCTATCAGTTCATGCTGACTGGTATGTTATAACACATATACATACATAGCATTTGACACATAGATGGATGTATGGCTATTTCAACTTCAGCAACTATGTAAAACTGAATGCAAATTCAATTTATGTTATAGTAGTGCAATCAGTGGGAGGGATGTACTACGCATCGCATTATGGATGCAGTACATCCCGCCACTTATATGATATACTGTATACCAACGTTAATAATGCTGGTATGTACCTAGTATTGCGATTAGAATTGCAAAGGACAACTCTACCGAAAAGAGCTGTCCTGTGTGATGACAGGACTTCTGGGTTTCTGACCCTGGAGTCCTATTTGCGCATGCGTGGCAGTCACGTCAACATGACACACACCCCTTTCTCGTCACTCTGGGAACATTCCTTTCCATTACATATGCACCTTATTGCCCCAAGTAGTAGTGCCCCTCATGCAGTGGCGGAACTCCCGGAGACAATGGAGTCATTTGCCGCCGGGCGCCAGCCCTGAAGTGGGCACTCGGCTCCATTGTCACCCTGCCGTTCCGGGGCCACCTGCTGCTAAGGACAGAGGAGCCGATCAGCAGTGGCACTCCTTCTTCATGACCTGCTGCTGTCGGCGTGATCTATGGTCGCGGATGTCACATAGCATGTGACCGCCACAACCCGTCTGACCCTACCCGACCGAGGAGCTGGAACTCGGAGACACCCCAGCACTTACCCGGCAGGGGAGTGGCTCAAAGATTTCCTCTCCCCTGGCTGACAGCCAGCACTTCCATGCTGCTGCTGCCTCCATGCAGTGCTAATGCTGTTCACTGCTACAGCCAGCAGTCGGGAGAGCAGCCCCAGATAAGCAGGGGCAGTGGTGTCTGCGGACAGGCACCAGTGCTTTGACTAAGTGGCATGGAGGGAATAGGAGACGCTGGCTCTTACAGGTAAAAATAACAAAGTGAGGAGAAACTGCATTCAACGTACGCAGGGGGGGGAGTGTATCATGGAGGGCAGGACAGAATACAGAGGGGGGGAGAGAGAAAGGAGAGTCTAGAAAAGGAAAACTAGTAGAAGGGGTGACAGAGATGCAAAAGGGGGTATAGATAGAGGTACACAGGGCCCAGACGGAGAGACAGAAGGGATACAGCTTGAGGCACAGAAAAGTAAGTGGGGGAACTGAGAGTCTGAATGGGGCACAAGTGCCATATCAGTCCTTTAACTCAGGATACATGTGGATTACACAGGTTCTGTGGCTGATGAAAACCAGGTGATATGGGGACTTGAAGTTAGCCAGCTACAGAACCTGTGTAATTCATGTGTGTCCTGAATTAAAGGGATGATCTGGCGAGCCTACACATATAGAAGCACAGACAGACAGAAGGGAGTATAGGTAGAAGGAAATGTGTAATTGGTTGGTTTAGGTAAAAATAATTTACTTGTTGTAGACAGTTCACTCAACTGTTTTGTTTTTAAATAAAAAAAGACATAGATGCAAGTGTTTCTGGGTCAAAATATCCCAACATCCCAACAACTCCCAGTGCATGCTGTGGGCTCCAACTGAACTGCACCTATTCCTCTGTACAGTTGGCCACATATAGGTGTCTGATCACAAAAATGGGGGGACTGCAGCAGATATCTCTGATATCTGCTGTGGTCCCCCTAGATACATTCGGGGGATACTGTAAATTTGCAGATGGCTCACGAAAATGGATGTTTTCTCCTAGGGGGATATCCTGAAAATGAATTAAGCAAATAGGCCCAATAGAAACATTCTATTTTAGTGTGTTTGTGTGCGTGCGCGTGTATAGATTGATAGATATTCACCAAATTTATTTTCCCTTTTTTTCGTGGAGGGGGGGCGCCAAACTAGAACTTGCCTGGAATGAACTTACGCCACTGCCCTCTTGCAATGCCTACTGTAGTAGTGCCCCTTATGCAAGCAGTGCCCCATGTAGTAGTGCCCTTTATACAGTGCCCCCAGTAGTGCACCCTTATACAGTGCCTCCAGTAGAGCACCCTTATACTGTGTCCCCCTATGCAGTGCCCCTTATACAGTCCCGTCCTATGCAGTGCCCCCAGTGCTGGTCCCTCTTATGCAGGCCCCCAGTAGTGCTCCTTATACAGTACCCCCAGTAGTGGTCCCCCTTATGCAGGCCCCCAGTAGTGCCCCTTATACAGTGCCCCCAGTAGTGATCCCCCTTTGCAGTGCCCCCAGTAGTGGTCCCATCTATACTGTGCCCCCATAGTGGTCCACCCTATTAAGTGCCCCCGGCCAGTAGTGCAAAACAGACAAAGACATGACACACACACAAAACACTCACTGACATACCTGAATCCCCGCTCCTGCTGCGCCTGCCGCTGTCTGCTCCTCCGTCCTCCTGCACGGCATAATGGTAGAGATATTACGACGTCGTCACGTCTCTCCCATTGCCCACTGCAGGAGCCAGAAGGCGGAGCTCATGAGTGAGCTGCAGCCCGGCTCTGGCAGTGGGTGCAGCAGCCAATGAGAGTCTGTCTGACTCTCATTGGCTGCTGAAACACACACATCGCCATAGCACCGGCGGTGATGTGTGTGTAACTGTGTAGTGCGGACTGCACTCAGGCCCTGATTCAGAGCCGGACGCTCTGACAGAGCGCTCGCTCTGAATCAGGGCCGGCCTTCCTGATTTTAGAGCGGCCTCCTGGCCGCTCGCATAGCTGTGGGTGACAACCCACAGCTATAGCGAGCAGCCAAAAAGATGGTCATCGGGCTTGCGACGAGACCCTTGTGGTAGGGTCTCGTCTGCCACGAGCTCTACCAAAAGCACTCCCGCTGACATGTGATGTCAGTGGGGCCGGCCCCAGACGGTAGGCGTTCCCATGGGAACGCCTCCGTCTGGCCAGCCACGCCCCCGGCACGCCCACCAAAGGGGGCATGCTGTCACTGACCATCAACAGCACGCCCCCTTTGTAGCGAGCCGCCTCCGTCGTGCGCATGCGCACTGGGCCAACTAGTTACGCCACTGCCCATCTATACAGTATCGCATTCCGATGCTTGGTACAAATGAGAAATGTGTCCAGAACTCAGAAAATGGCAGTTTTCTGAGTTTTGGTTGCATTTTAGCCTTAGTACTTCCCACCCAGTGACTATTTATTATTCTATTAGCCCAGAAAGATGTACACTTTATATTGAATGCTTATAAAGAAAAATACTGTTTATTAAAAAAAAAATGTAACCAGGGAATCCAGTATTGGTTTGATTTAGAATATACTTGAACTATTTAAGTTTAGGACGTTGATAGTATATGCGTGCAAACTGAATTTTAATTTTTCTTTTTACTGTCAGATCGTGAGAACCAGTCTATTCTGATCACGTATGTAGACCTGTCATTTTATTAATCCACCTTTTATTCACATAATATAACATTCAATATTCTAAATGTGATCTCTATAGCTAATAATGGTAGAAGTGGAATATTTTCTCCTAATGGGCTCAAATAATACAATGTCTAGTTTGATTAATTGTTTGTGCTTTTGGGATAAAAAGACAATACCCCACATAGGTTGCTAACATGAAGTCTGTACAATTACTTTTATCAACTCTACGGGGTATATTTACTAAAGTGAGTGTTTTTAGAAGTGGAGATGTTGCCCACAGCAACCGATCAGATTAAATGTTAAGTAGAATCTGATTGGTTGCTATGGGCAACATCTCCATATCTGAAAACACTCACTTTAGAAAACATACCCCTACATGTCAAGTGCTAAGTACTAACATATAGTGTGTCCCATCATTATACTGCAGCGGAGAATCCGGAGCAGGGAAGACTGTGAACACCAAACGTGTCATCCAATACTTTGCAACAATTGCAGCTGTGGGTGATACAAAGAAAAAGGAATCAAGCAGCAGGATAAAGGTATGAGAAACTAAGCTGGAATCTCCCTAGAAAATATGAAATGAGAGATATTACAGCAAATCCAAAATTGGAAAGCTATTGTGTTATAAGATTTAACAGATAAGTAAAAGGTGATTCTTTTTCAGATTGCAGTTTCTGAAACCTCCTTTGGCCGCTGACACAGGGTATTTTCAGTCTCACAGAGAATAGAGTTCTAGGGGTATATTTACTAAAGTGCAGGTTTTTAGAATTGGAGATGTTGCCCATAGCAACCAATCAGATTCTACTTAACATTTATCTAGCATCTTCTAGAAGATAATAGCTAGAATCTGATTGGTGGCTATGTTCTATGACCCTAGTGTAGGGTCATAGAACATCCTCATTGTTCCGTAACTAACCAGAGTCTGTACACATACTGTAGGTTTTATAAACAGTTCATCCTATGATTAGGCAACAAATCACTATGTATCTGAGGAGTCTCTTTGGCAGCTTTATTAGTTACTTTAGTTTACATATAGTTAGTAGTAGTAGCTAATACTAACTTATTCAAAGTTTCACACTTTGGAGAGAGATAAAGTGGAGAAGTTTCCCAAAGCAACCAATCAGCTTCTGTCATTTACAGTATCTATCTAGTACAGTCTTTTAAATGACAGATAGAAGCTGATTGGTTGACTTGGTCAACTTCTCCACTTTATCTCTCTCAAATGTTTGATACATCTCCCCCTAGATGTGGATGTTCGCTCATCTAATTAGTTGTACACATTTAGGTGATGACACTGGCCCTAACCATATGCCTGTCACACCTAAGGGATTTCCTGTACCTTAACTGGAGACAGGAGCTGGAGTGGAGGCTTCGTGTAGAAAGCTAGGTGGCTTGATGAAGTTCCTTTGCATAGATTATGGAGGAAATCAAGGAGAATAGGCACTGAATAACTACAAGCAGGTGTGAACCCAAGGGGAATGCCTGAAGATCAACTGCTACAGCTATTAACCACCAGGCTGGGACTGATATGTAGTAGCTGGGCTGGTACCGTGAATTGTGACCGGGCTAGAACCGGAATATGCTGAACAGGCTGGGACTGGAATATGTGGACCGGACTGGAAACGGTATATTCTGACAGGGCTGGGACCAGTATATGCTAACCGAGCTGGGACCAGTATATTCTGATGGGATTGGAACTGGTATATGCTGAAAGGCTGGGGATGGTATATTCTGACTGAGCTGGAACTGGTATATGCTATCCAGGCTGAATAGGAGTAGCGCTAGTAG
Organism: Taudactylus pleione; assembly: GCA_031769625.1. Lineage (NCBI taxonomy): Eukaryota > Metazoa > Chordata > Amphibia > Anura > Myobatrachidae > Taudactylus > Taudactylus pleione. The sequence continues at coordinate 12,460,761 of JAUIMM010000289.1, read as the reverse complement.
AAGCAGGAACACAAGAAGTTCTGATATACTGCTAGACCAGGATGGCGACTGCCATCCACAACGTTGTACTGGCAACTCAGCAGCACTCCACAATGTCCACCTTAAATAGCCATAATTGTTATCAGCACGCTCTTGCTCAAGCCCTATTCTTGGTGCAAGTCATGCATCTGAATACAGACAGATAACCCACAGTTGTGTCTACCTGCCTTCCACACCCTCTTCCTCAACGTAACTTTTGTATGAATGCCCCATTGCCACCCAGTTACACTAATTTAGTCATAAGTGGAGATGTGACAGATGAAAATGTCTCTAAATCATACACTTTGTCTTGGAGCATGCACAGTGCTAACTATTGAGTTCTATGCAAAGATGACTTGTGTGCAACTCTGCACCAGCTCCTCATTGTCAGGAATATACAGGAGATAGTGTTCAGGGCTTTTACCAAAATGGGCTAGAAGCATGTACAGTGCTGCTGTTTATTTGTTTTGCAAAAGCCCCTAAATACATGCCCAGATGGTTCCTTAATCAACCTGACACAGTAGAGAGCAAATGAGAGTGGAGACTGAATTCTGGGTGACTGTTACAGGTGGTATGTTTAACCTTTACCTTTAATGATCATTTTCCCCTCACATACAGGGCACCCTGGAAGATCAAATCATTCAGGCTAATCCTCTTCTAGAGGCCTTTGGGAATGCCAAAACCGTCAGGAATGATAATTCATCCCGTTTTGTAAGTATTTTTTTTTAAACAAAAGGCCACAAAAACTTTCTAATTGTATCTTTAAATATATTGTTAATAGCCAAACACTGCAAATTTGGAGATAGTAACATCATATTTAAAGTAAAATATTTCTAACATTAATTATAGGGATATATTTTTATCACAATATTCGGAAATGTTGCAGTAAAATTTTTACTTTTAGTTTACTGTTTAACAGTCTTAACACTTTGTGATTTAGAAATATACAATAGTAAAGCACCTCTGGTGCTAGTAACGTAAAGAAATAAAATATACTGTTCTTGTCAGCCCCAGTTGGGATCCTGACGATTTGGGTTTCCAGCGTCAGTATTTAGGGTTTGATTCAGAGCCGCTCGCAAAAATCAAGTGCTCACTCTGAATCAGGGCGGCCGCTTTTTAAAAAAAAACGGCCTCCTGGCCGCTCGCTAAGCTGTGGGTGACCACCAACAGCTTTTGCGAGCGGCCAGGTGATGGTCGCAATCGGGCTTGCGACGAGACCCTTGTGGTAGGGTTTCGTCTGCCGCAAACCTCAGTGAGCTTCCAGCTCTAATAGAGCCGGAAGCTCACCACTGACATCACTGGTGATGTCAGTAGGGCCGCCCTCAAATGGCAGGCGTTCCTTCAGGAACGCCTACATTTAACCAGCCACCCCCCTCCCCGCCTACAAAACTGGGCGAGCTGTCGATCAACATTGACAGCCGCCCCGTTTGTAGCGAGCACCGGAGCGAGTGAATTTCTCACTCGCTCCGGGGCTCGCACCCATGCAGTGTGCATGCGGCGTGTGCGTACTGCCCGGCCATCGACCCACTTGCGAGCACATAGCACTTGCGAGTGGGTCTGAATCAGGCCCTTAGTCCGCCGGCAATACATCCGGAGGTATTACATACTGATTTCCACCCATGCACCTAAAGCCGGCCCTAGGCATTGGCAAACTAGGCAAATGCCTAGGGTATTTGGAATGCCTAGTGGCTTGCATGCCAAGCTTAGGGCACGCTCAGCTTGACAGCGGCCAATGGCGATACCGGAATGGGCGGACGGTGCCTCTACTCTTGCTGTCCTACCACGATCGGAGCTCTCAGCTCAGCTCTGATAGGTCAGCAGCTCATACAGCCAGCGGGAGCGGGGAGCAGAGACAGTGGGGGCAGTGGGCAGTAAAAAAACAGGGCTGCTGGAGGAGGGCTGCTGGGCATGCCTATCTGCAGCAGCTCCTCCTCCCATGGGCCTTTGCAGAGTCCAGCAGGCTAAGCCTGTCTGCAAGGAGACACACAGGGGAGTGGGGGCATCCAGTGCTCTTGCTGGCACAGGCAACCAAAATATCTAGTTACAGCTGCTGAGGGGTGATGGATGTTGCTGGCTGCTGCTGTGATCTGTACTGCTGGTTGATGGGTGCTGTGCTGGGAGAGGGGTGCTGAGTCAGAGGCAGAACTAGTTATGGTGCAAGGGGGCACCACCCAAAATCTTTCCTTGGGCATCAAACTGGTTAGGGCCGGCTCTGCCTGCACCGATTGGGATGAAACCAACGCACGGTGGTCCAGTTGGATCCTGACCAGGTTTTACAATATTAAAATGCAGGCTCATTAAAAAGCATTCATTGTGTCTGCCACTCTCCTGTTTTCATTGCTGTGTACATGCATTTTCTTGATGCAAAAGAATCTCTTTTTATCGCCGGCAATCAGAGGAGACTGATGATAGCAGTTGGAATCTCTCGCGTCTTTCTATTTCCTCACAACAGCCCCCTGAGATGATGCAGAACAGCTGCAGACCCAGCGATTTAGGATGCAGCACAGCTACATAGAACAGCCCCTCTCCCCATCTGTTTTGGATATAGGGCCGGATTTATTATGGATCGCTCTTGTGATCGCAGCTGCGATTATGCACGCAGACTGCGAAAATATGCTAATGTGTGCAATTGCAATGCCGTCGCAGCCCAACATAAGCCCACTTCCCCTTATTCATATCCGTACTACCTTGTAAGTCTGCAAAACCATTGGTAACATCAAGCACAATCTGTGCCTCACGCACAATTACAACAGGTCTGATCTTACTCAGAATTTGCTAACCTCATCGCACGCAGTGAGAGCTCAAGCTGCGTATATCATTGCACTGGTTAATTTATGCACGCCCCTGTAACGGCGTTCAAACGGACAGGCACGTCTGCCTCCTTCCCCGACCACCCCCCCAAACAGTCACTTCCTGTCAATCACTCTGCTATGGGTCTGCGTGGTCACTGTGATTACAGTGGAACCTGCGGGCACACACACTGAGTCTGCGATGCATACGCATGCGCAGTACACAACAGTCGGCCGTCTGCGTGCGTAATCGCAATATCGATCCATAATGAATCAGGCCCATAGTCGGGTGCTGGTATGGTGTCTCGAAATATATATATATATAAATGTATATGTATTTGTGTGTTGCTTCAACTACACAGTATGATGGTGTTGCATGTTTACCCAATAGGGCAAATTTATCCGCATCCATTTTGGCACTACAGGGAAATTGGCATCTGCAGATATTGAAACATGTGAGTATTTATTTGCATCCTTGTCATATATCAACACAATTAGTAAAATATCAGCAAAACTTACTGCATACTACACTTTAAACATGTTAGATATATTTAGATTTCCCTAAATATCCCTTTTTGCCAGGCAAGGGCACGTATGGTAAGACAAAAGTATTATTCATCCTTGTGGTCAGGGCTATTGTTCTGGAAAAATAGGTTGAGCAACTGTGGGTGTAGATACTGGGGGTGGAGCTATAGAAAAACTTTTATACATAAATTATATTTATATATATATATAGTTATATATATACAACAAACCAATCTTCCATATAGAAGGAGGCGGCACTCATATGGACTTCTTTCAAAAAATAAATAGCATGATTTATTGAGCCGACGTTTCAAAGCCGGAGCGGCTTTGTCATCAGGGTGCAGAGGTGATGACAAAGCCGCTCCGGCTTTGAAACGTCGGCTCAATAAATCATGCTATTTATTTTTTGAAAGAAGTCCATATGAGTGCCGCCTCCTTCTATATGGAAGATTGGTTTGTTGTGAATTTTGTTTAGGAAGGCACCGTGGCATGTGACTATATACCTGGAGTGCCCATCTACATGCATACTAGTTATATATATATATATATATATATATATACACACATGCAGTATATATATATATATATATATATATATATATACACATACATACATATAAGTCACTCATCTGGCACTCCCCCTTCCTGAAGAAATGCACCCTTGTGCTCTACCTGTAGATAATACACATACAATTCCCAAAAGGAGACACTCCAGGATTTGAATAATAGAAAACACAGCAACTATGCAACGTTTCGGTTTATTATTCAAACCGTCATCAGGCTTAATATTATTAGTAATTGATCATATACATGATTAAGGGGGTGGTCAGGTAATTGACATTCTGAAGGTTGACACCAGAATATCAGCAGGTTCAGAAAGTTGACAGTCAGAATGTTGACATGTTGACATGTACAATAGGTTGACACTCAATGTTGACATACAATTAGGTCAACATGGTTAAAATGTTGACATGTTCAGAATGTTGAAGGATTTTTTGTTGATTTGTAGGGTTAGGTTTAGGGTTAGGTTTGGGGTTAGGTTTAGGGGTAGGTTTAGGGGTAGGGTAGGGTTAGGTTTAGGGTTTAGGCTAAAATAAGCAAAATAAGCAAAAAAATTGTTGACATACTGAACGTGACGTCGTTTTAACCATGTCAACCTAACTGTATGTCGATGCATTGGTTGTCAATCTCCAATTATCTGACTATTGACAGTCTGACTATTTACATTCTGGTGTCGGTAGTCAGAATGTAGATAGTCAACAGCTGGTGTTGACTGTCGAAATTCTGAATGTCGACTAGTCATGCCACACCGGGTTAAAAGTGTGAAGAAGTTTCCAGGCATTGCTTATGGTAAGGAATGCTAGAGATAGGGCTCACAAGATGACCTTAATACAATTACTATTTAAAATGTGGTAAAACAAAATACAAAATTGAAAGTATATACTCAGTGGAAACTCTGTATACACCTATACAGTATTAGGAACTATTATAAAAACAGAAATGTTAATTTTAATATGGTTTTCTGGCTTGAGTATAATCATTTGACTATTTTCCCATCACATATCGCAAACTTATTTTTTAAAATAAATAAATAATGAATTAAATATGTTATTACAGATCTGCTTGAGAAGTCTAGAGTCACTTTCCAGCTCAAAGCAGAAAGAAGCTACCACATCTTCTACCAGATCTTGTCAAACAAGAAGCCTGAATTAATTGGTAAGTGGTCAGCGGCACAATCAGATTGGTAAGTGATCAGCGACACAATCAGGTTGTTAAGTGGTCAGAGTAAAGAGCAAACCAACATGGTTTTGGCTTTTATATTACCGCTTCTTTAGAAAATGGGCAGACTTTCTGGAATCGCGCTGATGCCTGCATCTCGCAGACTCACAGGCTATTACTTTTTCCCCTAAGTGGGACAACAGGCAACCACATTATGGGGCATATTTATTAAACAAATTTTGCAGGAAATCCCTCGAAAATCCCCAAAATGTAAATATCCCCTGACTGTATTACAGGGTTTCGCATCAGAGATTGGTTCCCCTGTAGTTCCCCTGTTTCCGATTGTAATAGCAGCCCCCATAGGTTTCTATGGGGGCTACTATATTGTGAGATTTACCCAGCATTCCGGAGCTTGGCCTTGTTAGACGTCATTAGCCATTGCTGACGCAATCACATTACTTTACACATCGCAGGGACGGGCTGCTATCATAGCCCCTGTCCAGGTGGTACAGAATTTCTTATTGCTGCAAATAGCAGTGAAAAGAAAGTCAAATTCTCGGGTGTAAAACCCGTTAAGTAATAAATGGGCGCATATATCAATGAGAATATATGATTGCTTATTAGAAATCTACAAATGGAAAAATATCCGTTAGATTGCCATGTTTTTCTTATTTGGCCATAATGCTTTATTGGAACTTGCCTTTTGTGAAGCGTAGACTTGTGGTTTCTAGGGATTCGGTATACAGTAGATCAGGGTACACATTTATTTAATTGAAAACAGAAGCATTTCATACTGGAAAATATCACTGAGATCCAGGATACACTCAAAAATATGACAGTTTATTTAAAATCATCTTTTTTTATTTTTAGATATGTTGTTGATCACAACAAATCCATATGATTTTCCATACATCAGCCAGGGTGAGATCGCAGTGGCCAGCATCGATGACGCAGAAGAATTAATGGCCACAGATGTAAGCTGGTTATAGCATTTGTCCTTACTGTATTAAATGTGGTGGCAAGCAAGGCCCACTTACCTCTTTGTCTATTAATATACAATCTTGGTTTATTACTGAGATTGTTTTAAAGTGTAATGCACTGTAGAGTAAACAGGAGCTATATACATTCATGTTGATAATAATAATAATTTATTATTCTTATTATTATTATGTACTGTATGAAAAAGACTGCAATCACACAATACTACTCTAAAAGGATATATTATTTATAAAAACTCTTTGTATTTAATTGCAGAGTGCCATTGATATCCTGGGCTTTACTCCTGAGGAAAAGGTTGGTATTTACAAGCTAACGGGAGCAGTCATGCATTATGGAATTATGAAATTCAAGCAAAGACCAAGAGAAGAACAAGCCGAGCCAGACGGCACTGAAGGTGAGTCTAATATGGTGGCCGAGCGGAAGTGATATGGTGTGTCTGTCTGTCTACCTAATAAGACACATAAATTAGAGATTGTGCAAAGAAAATGGAGCATGCTCTGTTTCACAAAGCTTACCATGAAAGAATAAAGGAGTTGGGTATGAGATACTGATGGCTTACAAGCCGCCGGTTCAAAACCCAACGAGAATAGCCCGACAGGATGACAATCCCGACGCCGGCTCATAAGCATCTTTAACCCTCCCCTCCCCTCTCCCCCACTAACCCTCCCTTGAGAGTGCCTAACCCTAAGACTCAGGGGGGTGGTGCCTAACCCTAAGTCCCCCCCGCGGTGCCTAGCCTTAACCCCCCCTCCCCGCACCCTAAACCTAACCCTCCTATGGGGGTGCCTAACCCTAACCTTCCCCCAGTGGTGTCTAACCCTAACCCCCCTTCCCCTAGCCTAAACCTAACCCTCCCAGGGGGGTGCCTAACCCTAAGTCCCCCCGGGAGTGCCTAAACCTAACCCTCCACCGTGCGACTACCACATCGCGACGCCTGGCTAACCTACATTTGGTATGCCGGGCATCGGGATTTCAACGTGGGGCTAATGATGGGCGTCTGTATTTAGACGCCTATCTTTAGTCCCATGCCGGGCTTTCAGTGTCGGGATTCTGGCGTTCGGCATTTCGACCGCCGGCATCCTGACTACATCCCGAATAAAGTACCTCAGTATGTATAGCATGGAGCAAAGAGATTAGAGCTGATGCTGACTTAATGTACACCTGTTAGCAGAGCGTACATTGTGGGAATTTGCACCACACATGCCGCGGAGCTTAGCAAAGTACAGGTGTTACAGAGTCATTTGCCTTTCGATCGCATCTACAGTTACGAGAGAAGAAGCATATCTGGGCTATAACAGGGCCTTCACATGTAGGCAAAGCTGAATTGGGGCATACCACCACATCTGCAGGCTATGGTGACTATTCACCTGGCCGACATACCCATCAACCCAGGGATCTGCTGACTGAGCTGCAGATTGGCAAGCCAATACACATTTACCAATCTGCTGCTCAATGTGTTTGTGCTGACATCACAACTGGACGGGCATTTAAATTTGCCCCCCCAGTTGAGATATCCGTCACTGGCGGTCCCTGCAGCAAGTGTTTCAGCAGTCAGCGGGTGACCCGTAAACACAGGCAGATGCACCAATATATCTGCTGAATATATCTGTATCGGCGTTGCTGCAGCGCCGACCCAATATATCTGTGAACAACGTAATTCACAGACATATCGGGTGTACACCTGTTCAGTGGAACGAGCGATATATCTAACAGTGTGTACCCAGCATTAGACGTAAGTGGAAATATGCATGTACAGTATTCAGATGTATCTTGTAAAGGACTGGTGCAAGTGTAAGTTACTATTGGAGTAAGGGGACACTAAAGCTAGTGGGCTTCTCACCTTACTGGAATGGTTTTACAAAATTGGGAGAATATATTTTTACAGAAAAATAAAAAATTTATAATAATTTAAATGTCACATTGTTAAGAAAAAAAATTACTCCATTCCCAACATCCTCCTCTGCTTAGTAAAACCAATTCAGTCACTGTGTGTGATGCTGCACATTTTGCATGAGTCCCATAAAATTATAACAAATGCATAAATATCATGAAAAATGAAGAACATCCCTAAATTTCCTGCATTTCTCACCCCCAGTCCTCCACCAACATGCTTCCACCTTAAGTATATTGTCAAGCAAGTGCAGTGTACCAAAGGGCCATGACCACACAGCATGAGGATAGAAGAAATAAAAAATACTACAAAACCTTTGCCTCTATATACAGTAATTGTGTCAAACCATATACAAAGCACAGATATTTGGTATCTCTATACTCAGCAAAAATAGCTGATTACTTTTTCAGATAAAGAATCATGGAAAGGGATTTGGTTTCTATTTTTTGTTTCTAGAATTCACTTAAAACATAAAGATATTAATTCCACTATTCCACCAAAAGGAAGCTCTATCAATAACAAAATAAGCATTAAAAAAATCAGTTGTGTCCTAAGAAATAAAAAAGTTTTTAATTGTGAAACAAGCTCATGAACAAAGCATGGAAACTAGCCTGGTCATGAAGGGAAGAAAGACATCCAGTCATGAAATATTTATTTTTTTTAAACTATGTGTTATGAAGGTTTCATAGAGATCAGAATATAAATACAATAGCTGAAGTACCTCCTTCTATAATTGCTGTGGCAGTGGAGATTAGGAGTACTGTAGATAGGGAGTATTAGAAGTAATAGAATGATTGGGAGTACAGTAGATGGGGGTATTAGAGGTTACAGAATGATTTGGTGTACTGTAGATAGGGGTATTAGAGGTTATAGAATTATTGGGAGTACTATAGATAGGGGGTATTATTAGAGGTTACAGAATGATTGGGAGTACTGTAGATAGGGGGAGATATAGAATTATTGGCAGTTCTGTAGATAGGGGAGGTATTAGAGGCTATAGAATGATAGGGCATACTGTAGATAGGGGGGATGTATTAGAGTTTACAGAATGATTGGGAGTACTGTAGATAGAGGGAGATATATAATTATTGGTTCTGTAGATAGGGGAGGTATTAGAGGCTATAGAATGATAGGGCATACTGTAGATAGGGGGGATGTATTAGAGGTTATAGAATGACTGGGAGTACTGCAGATAGGGGGGTATTGGAAGTTATAGAATGATTGGGAGTACTGTAGATAGAGGAGGTATTAGAGGTTATAGAATGACTGGGAGGACTGCGGATAAGGGGGGATTGGAGGTTATAGAATGATTGGGAGTCCTGTAGATAGGGGAGGTATTAGAAGTTATAGAATGACTGGGAGTACTGTAGATAGGGGGGTAATTGGAGGTTATAGAATGATTGGGAGTACTGTAGATAGGGGATGTATTAGAGGTTATAGAATGACTGGGAGTACTGCAGATAGGGGGGTATTAGAAGTTATCAAATGATTGGGAGTACTGTAGATAGCGGAGGTATTAGAGGATATAGAATGACTGGGAGTACTGCAGATAAGGGGGGATTGGAGGTTATAGAATTATTGGGAGTCCTGTAGATAGGGGGAGATATTAGAGGTTATAGAATTATTGGGAGCACTGTAGATAGTGAGAGGTATTAGAGGTTATAGAATCCCTCTATCTGAAGGTTTGTATACTATGGAACCATCTTACCCACCAGTACTGTCTCTGTTACAGTGGCAGATAAAACAGCGTACCTGACTGGACTGAATTCTGCAGACTTGCTGAAAGCTCTTTGCTTCCCCAGGGTCAAAGTGGGGAATGAATATGTCACAAAAGGGCAAACTGTAGAACAGGTACGTAGCACTGCACAACATGGCTACCGTCATTAGTTACCTGCAGTTATCCAGTGCTTACAGAAAACAATTTCTTTCATCAGGTTCACCATAATGTGAATGCCCTCAGTAAGTCTGTGTATGAGAAGTTATTCTTGTGGATGGTAACCCGCATTAACCAGCAGCTCGATACCAAGCTGCCCAGGCAGCATTTCATCGGTGTCCTTGATATAGCTGGTTTCGAGATCTTTGAGGTTGGTGGCAAAAGTAGCAAAATAGCTAAAAAAAATTATTGTAGCTATGGTCACAACAAGAAAATTCATTTGACTTCATTTACTAACATTACATGTATGGGGCACATTTTGTCTGTAGAGTAAGTTAGCCAATGAGAGCAAGTGTGTGACTGGTTCTTGTAGTTAAGCCCAAACGAATAGTTCTTGTCTTAGTTACTCTTCAGTCTATTTGTCTTATGTGTGTTTTTTTGGGATATGTTTTGGCTTGGAAGAATTAACAGCACCTGAACCTCTTTAAACATGTAATTTTTATGTATGCAACTGTGTAATTACACTGTAACACAGCATTTCTCACAAATAAAATAGCAGTGTGTTCTGGTGTGAAGGACAGCCGCCATTTGTGAGCTACGACCACGTCCTAGCACATTCTATTTGATCAGTTTTCTTGTCAGAGAAGATTTTGAATTACATTGCACTGATGCACTCACATGTCTTGTGGATGACTGATCACCACAGCACCAACTCAGATCTTGACACAAGAATATATAGGGGTATGGGCAATTGCTTGAACTTCTCCAGCCAAAAGAATTGTCCATTGGGGTATATCACAAATTGTTGGAGAACAGACCAGGTGACCTGTGCCAAATTGCTAGCTAGATGGGTGCTGAGGGTGAAGTTCTATTATAATCACAGATCAATAGAAGTCAATACATTCATAATCAGTGTTTATATACTCAAATTGATAAAAACTAATAAATATTTTACTGATTGTAGATCAACAGCTTAGAGCAACTTTGCATTAACTTTACCAATGAGAAACTGCAACAGTTCTTCAACCATCACATGTTTGTGCTTGAACAAGAGGAGTATAAGAAGGAAGGAATCGAGTGGCAGTTCATTGACTTCGGCATGGACTTGGCTGCCTGCATTGAGCTTATTGAGAAGGTGTGTATAACACTGGTTTGTATAACAAGTTTTTTTATTTAATGTATCATATTAATGGAAAATTTTAAACTTTGGAAAACAAATAAAATTCTTTAAAGACCCCTATGGTATCTAATGTACAATTTTGACTTTATTTATTACCAGTTATTTATATAGCACACACATATTCCACAGCGCTTTACAGAGAATATTTGGCCACTCACATCAGGCCCTGCCCCAGTGGAGCTTACAATCTATATTCCCTGTTACATGCTCACACACATACATACTAGGGTTAATTTTTGTTGGGAGCCAATTAACCTACCAGTATATTTTTGGAGTGTGGGAGGAAACCAGAGCACCCGGAGGAAACTCACGTAAGCACAGGGAGAATATACAAACTCTGCACAGTTAGGGCCATGGTGGGAATCGAACCCACAACCTCAGTGCTGTGAGACAGTAATGCTAACCATTACACTGTCTGTGCTGTGACTTAATTAATAAGCATATAAATTAAGGAATCTTGAAATTATATTTTTTATTTACTTCATTACACATTAATATTTTCATAAATATAATAATGTAAAGGTGAGCCTCTGTGGCTTTTCTTTGTGTGCTGTGCCGATGGGTAATGAATTCTGGGAGACAGAGTGTGTGATAATATTTGGAATTTAAATTACACTATATCATTATTATCTTTCAATCCTATACATTTGAAAAATCTTTCAATGGGCTTACATGATTAAGAAGCATGATGCGAAATCAGCTGTCCTCGGAGCAGTGAGTCTTTTCACTGTTCCTTTCGGAGCAGTGACAGGTCACACATCCGCACAAGAGCCCTGATGTCCGGCAGAAGGAGCCTGACAGGGGCGGAAGGATGCAAAAGGATCCCTCTTCGCAACCCGGAGCTCCTTCCCATATGGAAGGAGCAGGTTCCGAGCCCGGGGCAGGAGCAGGAGCATTCGCCATCTGAAGATCACGAATGCTACCGCACTCAAGCTCAGAAAATATTATATTTTCAAAGCTTAATGAATTCTGTCCCCATACTAGTGTAAAAGGAAGGTAAGTAGGAGATATCTGTGATATCTCTTGCTTTAACCTTCTTGATGAATGGCCCGATAACTTAATTTTTATAATTGCAGGTGAAAATTAACATTTTCACCTGCTTTTGTGAAAATTAAGTGATGATGAATAGACCTAAGGGCCAAATGTAATAGGGTGAGAGTTTAGAAAATGTGAGAGCTTTCTCACTTTTTAAACTCAGCCAATGTCATAGAGTCCGAGAACATACAAACTCGCATATTTTTAGACTCAAAAAACTCTCACAATTTAATCTCTCATCCAGATGTTTTCCCATTTTGAAGATAAAACTCGACCAATGTCAGAGTTTACTGCTAAATGCCCACATTTTGAAACTCTCCCCCTATTACATTTGGCCCTAAATGTTCTTTGGGTTAGAGATTTATTGTTCAAAGTCATTTTCTTGGTGTAGAATCTATTAAATTACACAAATCTTGTGATATTGTTCTATTTTTAGCCAATGGGCATCTTCTCCATCCTGGAAGAGGAGTGCATGTTCCCCAAGGCTACTGACACCTCCTTCAAGAATAAGCTGTATGACCAACATCTTGGGAAGTCCAGCAACTTCTTGAAACCCAAGCCAATCAAAGGCAAACCCGAGGCCCATTTCTCCCTGATCCACTATGCTGGGACAGTGGACTATAACATCCAGGGCTGGCTTGAGAAAAACAAGGACCCACTGAATGAAACAGTTGTGGGACTTTACCAGAAGTCCTCCATGAAAATCCTGGCCAATCTTTATGCCACATACTCCTCAGTAGATGGAGGTAGGATATAAAAAAATATCTCTGTAATTTATATGATAACACCATAGGGTACATTTTGGGCCCTACTATAAGGTAGTATCCTACTGTATGAACTACATCAGTGTTGATCTCTGTTTTGTTGTGTGTCAATGTGTTGCCCTCTAACTCTTGACAATGTTATATTTTGCAACATAACTACGGTTTCCATAAACATTATAGGACCTTGAAGAAAGGGCCAATAGTATACACAAGCATTCTAGACAGAAAAGTAGTATGTTCTGAGGCAATGTCTATCTAGCTTTCACTTTCAATGCTCATGTCTACTGTTGCCATATTAAAGGTTAACACCATTCAAAAATAATGTTACATAATTAAAGTCACTGGATACCACAACTTCCAGGAAAAACATCTGACATTGATATATGATTTATTCTTGAAACTGCTTGCTAGAAAAAAAACCACACACACAAGGCTGTATTAAGCATCGCGGATATGGTACATCCCGCCACTTACTGTGTACATACCAGCTTTAATAACGCCTATGTACCTAGAAATGTGATTACTATCACAAAAGACAGCTCTTCTGAAAGAGCTGTCCTTTGCGAACAGGGGGCTTCTGGGTTAATGACCCAGAAGTCCCTCTGCACATGTGTCATATGACACGTGCCACGAGGGGTGCTGGGAGGGATTCAATTAGATCCCTCTCACCACACATTGCGAAAAGACGTCCATAGGCTTCTATTGAGTAACGCTATCTGCAGATGGCATTGCCCTCTGGGTCCAGGCTCCGAAATGTATCACATTTTGGAGCTTGGTACATATGGGTAATGTGGTCAAAACTCTTGGGGGTTTTCTGACTTTTGACCACATTTCAGGCTTAGTACATCCTGCCCATACACACAACATTGCTGTAATTTGACAGGTAAGTTGTGACCTACTGGCCTTCCTTAGCAACCTCTATAACCATGGAAAGCATTGAAACATTCAGTGCAATCCAGAGTTTGTTTAGTTAGTTATAGATGAGACTAAGGATGGCCACTGAGAATGGTATGGTACTTGGGGGTCTATTCAGCAAGAATGACGATGTTGCCCAGAATATTATCGGACAACATCCTCACAAGATTTTATCAATTATGATAATTTATTGCTGCTATTCAGCTATATTTTGTGCAGGGACAGCGGTTGCGGTAACACACTGTCCCTGCAATGTCACAGAAGGTATTGTTTTCGGGGTGCTGAAAATACCTTCTTTTTGCTCTTCTGCGCATGCTTAGTCATGCGCTCGGGAATAGTCTCCGTCCCTGCTTACGGTGACCGCTGACAGGGTATGTACATCTCCAGCCTGTCCAAATTGATTGACATGTGTATACAGGCTTTATATTAGTCGGTATACATGTATATTTATGTGCTTTTATATCTAACATTTATATATAAATGTTAAATATAATCGCACATAAATATAAATGTATACAGGCTAGTATAAAGCCTGTATACACATGTAAATCAATTTCGTCAGGTTTAACAGGCTCTAGGTGGACTTACCTGTCGGCGATCACCGGAAACCAGGGACGGAGACTGGGCGGACTTACAAGATGCTGCAGTCCCTTATGGGAAAATTTCCCTCTGTCCCTGCAGTTTTCGAGATATTTAAGTGTTTTCTTCATATAACGCCATTCTGAGATGGTGTTATATAAAGTAAATATTTTTCGAGTGAGTTAACATTTTTGCTTTGCTGAATAGCAAAAACCATTAAAGCACTGTAGAGATTATTGGCTGATCCCTACAGTGCGGTACTCCGCGAGATGGGAATTAATGGAGAAGATAATTATCTTCTCCATTATCCCATTGCTGAATAGGGGATTTACTTAAAAATATGGAAATCATAGTTTCCGTATTTTTTATGTAAAAAAACATTGCTAAATAGACCCCTTGAAGTCATATTTCACGTATGAGTTATTCAGTAAGTTGTATTACTGTATCTATTGTAATGAATTAAATGTGGCAACTAAATTTTTCTTTAAATTAAATTACCCTTCAGATTCATTTTTTTACATAATAATGGAGATACAATTGTTTGCAGATCTATTGAAGCAGATCAATATCTGATCAATTTTGCTATTTAGGTTATGAAAATGAAAGCATTACTTTGTTATTCCAGGTCCATTGTGCATTTTCCAGCTTCTTCATCATTTTATTTTCCCATCACCACCTCCTTTTCCCTCATAATAATATTTTTCTCATCCTCTCGCATGCTTAAACCTCATACTTTTTTCCATCTTTTATTCCCTTCTACAACATCCCTTTCTGTTAATCACCTCGATTCATTACTACCTTGTACAATACCATCATTCTTCATCATGCCCCTTCAATCATGACAATTTTATTAATCCCCTTTTTAATATGTGCCCATTTTATTATTGTCCCTTTAAAACGATTACCCCTTATATTACTGGCTCTTATTTTATTGCATCAATTCCCATATTTAAATGCCTCTTTTTCTCGGTGCCCCCTTCTTAAATACTCCTGCATATTTGCACAGCATACGAGACCTTGACCTTCTATTCATAACTAGAACTCTCCTCAGCATTGTCCATTTTATGCCTTATAGTAGTGCCCTAGTTCATTTTATGCACCATAAAAGTGCCTAGTTCAGGTTATGCCACACAGTCCCCTCACTTAATATTATTCTCCAATGTAATGCCACCCAGTTTACATTATGCCACACTGTAGTGCACCCAGATATCATTAAGCCAGTTTCCCCAGTTCATATTATGCCACATGGTGCCCCAGTTTATACAGTATTATGCCATACTGTAGTGTCTTCAGTTTACATTGTACCACACTATAGTACCCCCAGTTCATATTATGATATATTGTAGTGACACTAATTCGAATTATGCCACACAGAGCCCACAGTACACATTATGTCACAAAGTGCCACAGATCACATTATGTCATACAGTGCACATTATACCACATTGTAGTGTCCCAACTTCACATTATGCCATAGTGCCAATGTCCATGTTATGTCACAGTTCCCTTGTTCATATTATGCCACATTGTAGTGCCCCCAAGTTTATATTATTTTACAATATAGTGCCCCAAATTCATAGCAAGACACACTGTAGTTCTGATAGTTCACATGATGCTACACAATGCCCCAATTCACATTATGTCACACAGTGCCCCCAGTTTATATTATACCACATTGACTGAAGAACGTGGTTTTAATGGTTATATATTTATTTGTATATTTTCTTGTCTGTTCAAGTGATAGCATACATGTTATCTATTTAATGCATACCCCCAAAAAATTTAATATTAAAGGCAATTCATTAAATTTGTTAAATTTGACTTTTAGTGCCATTTACATGAATATTATTTTGATTTTGTAGTCTGTGCATATGAGTTCAGCTCTGATACCAATGTGAGCTAGGTGCAAAGGGAGGGGGGGGGCATTGCATCCTAAGCCTCTTGGCCATGTAGTAATGCCACCCCATGTAGCCACTATAATTACGCCATTGATCACACACAAGTTCCCTGTGAGTTTGGAACAGGATGAGAGACATAGTTAAAATAATTTACATTTCTTGATGAACTCTTTTGTATTGAGTGTCCATTATAAAGCACCAAACAGATATGTAATTTCAATGGTAACAGCAGAGACCTAATGAAGTCTGTGCCACCCTAGGACATCACACCTTGTTTTCGAGTGCCATATCACATAGCTCTTTGGGAGAACCGATGTGAAATAAGGTTTGCACATGTGCAGAGTGGATTTCTCTTTATGTAACACTATAATAAATTCAATAACTCCACATATGTAGCAAAACTGATTATTTATTATGATAGTAACTTATTTAGCACCTTAAAGAATGCTGAAGTATTGCATACAGCAATAGATATTACTTCTGGTTGCTATTTTGCACAGAACAAGCTTTTACTTATTATTTTTTAAAACATCTCTTGGGTGTCCCTAATGGTCGTTATTTAATGCATTTTAGGGGTTTAGATAAATGGTGCCCTATTTGTAGATCCTGTTATACTGCTTTCAGAAAGTGATAGATGCTTCTCAGACTGATCTCAAGCTCTTACTGTACTCATTGTTCTGCTTGTTCTGCTTGGCACATACTAGATATATCTTTTATTGGTCATTTCAGTTTAAATAACAACTAAAAAAACAACCTTAAAATGTGTTTGCTCTATAGGTTATATTCTTTTCTAACAAGTCATAAAACACTTATCTTTCAGCTGATGGGACCACAAAAAAGGCAACAAAGAAGAAGGGGTCTTCATTTCAGACAGTTTCTGCTCTTTTCAGAGTAAGATGTTTTTGGCTCTATTGCCTGACTACAATATTATATATGAGTTTGGTGGATGATTGGGTCTATGTGGAGCATACTTCCTGTATGTAAGATTTAAATGGCTTACAGTATAGAAAGATGCACACACAATAAATAACAAGAAAAAGTAACAATGGATTAGACATATAAGGCACTTTCCAATGTACTATTTTTGGTTACATTAATAATGCCCTAACTGCACAATATACAGTATAAGAAGTGTCACTGGGGAAGCTGTGCTATGGATACAATTATTCTATCTCCCTTAAGTCCTCAATCCTAAATCTTATGGTTTTGGGAATGTACCTTAGGATCCGTAATGTCCAACAGCAGTGTAAATGTTTATGTTTAATACATTTATTAAAACTGTTGTGCACCTCTTGCATTAAATGTAAATGTAGATGATGAACAGTAATCTTCTGGGACAAAATGGAAGAAGTCGGGGTGTAGTTCAGCATCATCTTGTGGTATTCTACAGTTGTGTGTGAAACTTTTATATTCATTAATAATTATTTGTATATGTATAGTAAATTAATATATTAATTATAAATACTGTATTATACTGTTGGACCTTATGTTTAACCTTTGTGTAACCTTCCCAATGCCATTAAAACCAGCATATTGTCTAGGGCCTCATGGGGTCTTAATATGACTCTGTCAGTAAGCACATTAATTTGTTTGAAAAACCTCCCATTACCACGCAAGAGCTTAATTATTGACCAAACGTATCCCTAACAGGAGAACCTCAACAAACTGATGTCCAACCTGAGGTCCACTCACCCCCATTTTGTGAGATGCATCATCCCCAATGAGACAAAGACCCCAGGTAACCTACATATGTGCTCCTAGTTTTAAGAGAAATTCTAAAACGATTTATGTGTGACGAGTGAGTGTGTTTGTCTGGTTGTCAGGTGACATGGATCATCATCTAGTACTGCATCAGCTAAGGTGTAATGGAGTACTGGAGGGAATCAGGATCTGCAGGAAGGGATTTCCAAATAGAATCGTATATGGGGACTTCAAACAAAGGTAACTTAAATCATGTCAGAAGAGTAAATAATGTTTCATATTTCCTATGGAAAATTCAATCCATTGATGAGAGGCTAATCAAAGATTAATTATCAAACTCTTGACTGTATCATTGAGGTATAGGATCTGTGCCACTCCTTTGATTAGAGGTATCCTGTGAAGTTTGCAGCCTTTATGAGATACAGTGGAGTTGCAAAGACAGAAATTTCTCATGGTCTGTGAACATCTTTCCTTATACTGGTTTGGCTGTCAGTAAAATATGCTCAAACAATTGAATGCTTGATTCAGTATTTGTTTATTTTTCCAATAAAAATATCAGTTGGCATTTCATTTTGCAGTTTCCAATATGCATGACGCGTTTCGTGGGCCTCAGCCCACTTTACCAGACAGGAAATGTGGTTGTAATGTGGGTTCTGGCATAACATAACCTGATAAAGCCTGTGTGCATAATAAATAAACAAATAAAAAATAATTCATTGTTTGAGCATATTGTACTGGCATCCAAACCTGTATAAGAAAAGACATTCACTGTCCTAATAATAATTACCTTGCACTTTCTGTTTACCTGCAGCCATGAGAAGTCTCTGTCTCTGCTCATAACTATATCAGGAAGTCTTTCTCTATGTGATTATATCCCATGAGTTTGCTCACTTAGAAAACACTGTTCTAATTTATGTTGAATTGTCTAAACAAATTGTATGAATAAGTGATCAGTGTTTCATACTATAGTTATTAGCTGCAACTAATCAACTGAAATTCTTACGTCACAATTAAATTGCAACATTGAACGATCAAAGGCAAGTGTCACTCCTCAAACCAAGGTATATCCTGCTGTGATATCACCTCATATTAAACTAGCTGCTACAAAAAACTGTGTTTGCTGATAAATTATTTATCTTGCACCACTGAGCAAATGAAAATTGTTCTTTTAGTTAAACCTTCAGCATTTTTATAGATGATGTTAAGTACTCTGTCCTACCTTCACCTGCAAGCAGTGCAGGTTTAAGGGGCCACTTATAGGTTGTCTGCCTACAGATTAATTTAATAAATTGATATGTAGATGCTCCAGCAGCCAGTGCTGCTCTGTATATTGGGTTCCACTATAGCCACAGAGCAGGTCTGTGCTGAAATTTTTGTTTTCCTATAAAATCCCCAAGACATTCCGCAAGCATTTCAATGTCATTAGTTCCTAGTGAATTAATAAATTGCATTCTTTCAAGCCAAATACATATGTAAATATGTCCATATCACTCTAGGACTCAGCTGTCTGACACTCTATGTACTATGTAGCTGAGTACACTATGTGTGATATTTGTGTGATGAGACAATTTTTTGCTATAAGTGGCTGAAAATTGCTCCAGTAACAGGAAGAATATATTCTTCCACAGTTAGAACTTCATTTAAAGTATTGCCCGTTAAGAACAGCTATATTTGTGAATATTGGCCCTCATTCAGAGCCGTACGCTCTGAGCAGAGCGCACGCTCTGAATGAGGGCCGCCCTCCATAAAAATGGAGCGTCCTCCTGGACGCTCGTATAGCTGTGGGTCACCACCCACAGCCTATACGAGCGTGCAGTTTGATGGCCGCGATGGTCGTGACCATCGAAACTGCGAGCCAGAGCCTGCGGTTGAGGTTTTCAACCGCAAGCCCCGGAGTGATTTTGGCTCTATCAGAGCCAAAATCACTCCCACTGACATCACTAGTGATGTCAGTGGGCCGGCTTCTGACGGGAGGCGTTCCCGTGGGAACGCCCCCGTCAGGGAGGCATGCCCCCGGCACGCCCACCAAAGGGGGCGTGCTGTCAATCAACATCGACAGCACGCCCCCTTTGATCAGACACAACGAGCGAAGGAAAGTCCTTCGCTCGTCGCGTCTGGCGCATGCGCATGACGGAGCTCCCGCCGTCGTGCGCATGCGCAGAGCACAACATCGACCCACTTGCGAGCGGACAGCCGCTTGCGAGTGGGTCTGAATCAGGCCCATTGTTCATAAGTGACTTGCATATAAGGTTTATTTGTCCTTTAATTTTTCATGTCTAAGATATACTAGTACCTGTTATTGTACTAGCCTTTGAGTGACACAAATATGAAGTGTTAAACTCAGGATTTCATTGTTCAGATATCGAATCCTGAATGCCAGCGCTATTCCTGAGGGACAGTTCATAGACAGTAAGAAAGCCTGTGAGAAACTCCTGGGCTCCATCGACATTGATCACACCCAATATAAATTCGGACACACTAAGGTAAACCAACAATACAACAATCTCTGTGGATGAGTTTCAGCTTTTAAGCTAATTGAAAAACACAGAGCACAGGGCTATACTGACACCCACTGGTCACTGCATCCCACCTGAAGGCCTGTTTCATAATCAGATTATACTATTTCTCTAGAAAGTACATTGCATGTTACATGTTAAACTGAAAATGTTGTTTAGTTCTATTTCTGATTAGATTAGACACGTAGCATAAATTAATCCACATATTAATTTCTATGCATACAAAAAACAAAACAAGTTTCGTAAAGTCCACTAAAGCAGCACACACCAGGGGTCATGATAGAACTTTGGCATAAACCATCCATGTATCTCCTCCAGTGCAAATGCTACCTACATTTACATGTGGAAATGATGCAAAAATCAGCATGGGGAGGAGCCAGGGAGATCGGGCATTACATATTGCGCATGGGCGGGGCACCTAATTAAGCACATGAATGCAAAACAAGATTTTGAGAGGGGTTGTACACTAAATAGTTTTGTCCCAGTTTACACTTTACAGTATTTTCCTTTATACAAAAGGCCTTACATTTTACATGAACTTGGAAGTGGTGGACACCAGACATTTGCCTAGACTGTCAGTTCGGTTCTTACTGGAAAAAACATTTACCAGTATTTGACCAATGTAATGAATGCTTATCAGCACACAACAGTCAGACATGTAATGAAGACAGTTCTGATGTCCCTTCACTCTCAAATTGAAAAGTAATTAGGGAACTTTGTTATAGTGGTCGGAGGCTGCACTTGGAAGTGTGATTTTATAATAACTCTTTGCACACAGGTATACTGCCTATGTGTTCTTTGTGTGAGGTTTTGAATACTTGTCTGTTCTAGGTATTTTTCAAAGCTGGTCTTTTGGGCACTCTGGAGGAGATGCGAGATGACCGCCTGGCCCTGCTGATCACCCGCACACAGGCTGTATGTAGGGGGTTCCTGATGAGAGTTGAATTCAAGAAGATGATGGATCGGAGGTAAAGATAATATTATTTAGCTATAGAAAGTTTTCTTTAACTATAATGTGTTTGTTTTGTGCTTTCAAAATTTTGACTGGGACCCATATAGCTTGTCTTATTTGTCTATAAATGTTTTACTAAAAAAAAAACCCATAAGGCATTCTGCACAGATATCAAACTGCTCTAAATATTGTCAATATAAACAAGAGTCTGTTTCACAAAAGAAAGTTAATACATTCATTATTGCTTATATTTGATAATACAATAGCATCAACATCAAGTAGAATACGCCGGATTAATCATACACAAGGGACACTTTAGGATACTGGTGGTTTTGGGTTAAACATTGTATTAGTGGATCATGAAACTACAATCCATGATAACATTTCCCTATGAATCCCCAGATGAGGAAATACCAACATTTAGAAAATACACAAAGTACTCCAACATAATCAATTCATCAGAATGCTCACAGCAGTGCATGGTATTTCAGGAAATTATTTTGCTGCTTTTGTAGGATGCAATGACCTGTCCACGTGGCCACACCCCCTTAGGCTAAAATAAATGTGCTGCGCGCTGGAAAGGGGGCGCTGTGAGCCCCTCAGCCCAGCGCAAAGCCGGGGAGGGGCGCGATCAGTGTGATCGCTCCCCCCCACAGGCATAGGAGACTGCTGCGGCTGCTACTCAGCAGCCATGAGCAGTCTCCCATTGCAGTCCAGCACACGGCAGTGTGTGCTGGGCTCCTGTGAGATAAGAGGGTGGTGGCGGTGGTGCCAGACCTGGGCCCCTCTAGCAAGCCCAGGCCCAGGTAATTAGTACCTGCTCCCCCCCTCTTGGCGCCACTGGTGATATGAGCCTCCTGTCATACTGATGCAGGGGGGTGTAGTCATTAGGTCGACAATAACAATTTTGAGATTCTTATTGATGACACCACAATATCGACAGTTATGATGTTGACACTGTTAATATTCCAATAGGCAAACTGTTGTCTTTTTCAGAATGTTGACAGCTGAAATGCCAACATTTTCAGAATGTCAACATTAGGGTTAGGCTTTGGGACTGGAGTGGTCAACATTAGGGTTAGGCTTTGGGACTGGAGTGGTCAACATTAGGGTTAGGCTTTGGGACTGGAGTGGTCAACATTAGGGTTAGGCTTTGGGACGCGAGGGTTAGGGTTAGCACTAAGAGGAGGTTAGGGTTTGGCTATAGGAGAATTAGGGTTAAGCACTTAAGGGAAGGTTAGGGGTAAGTATTAAGGATAGGGAGACTGTACTTACTGGAGCGCTGACAGTCACATGACCACTGGAGATGCTGCTGCTGCCTCCGGGAACAGTTAAGTGATTACTGACACTAGGGACAATGGGCCTCATTCAGAGGCGGTCGGAGGATGCAAGTGGTCGCTCAGAAACTGGGTGGCCGCTTGCATCCTGACCGCCCGCCTCTGATTCGGTCGTTAGGCTGTGGGTTAACAGCTCTAACGACTAACGACCGCTCCGGTGATGGTCGCGATGGTCAGAGACCATCGCGATCATCGGTGCTTACGACGAGACCCTAGGGTAGGGGCTCACTTGTCGTAAGCCCCAGAGAGCTTCTGGCTCTGTCAGAGCCGGAAGCTCTCCACTGACATCACTAGTGATGTCAGTGGGGCCTCCCCCAAACGGTAGGCGTTCCCATGGGAACGCCTCCGTTTGGGCTGCCACCCTCCCGGCCCGCCTTCCAAACGGGTCGAGCTGTCAATCAACATCGACAGCTCGCCCCCTTTGGATCGAGACCCGCTACGACCGGCGCCGTCAGTCATAGCGGGTCTCACGCATGCGCACGATGGCGCCGGCGCCGTCGTGCGCATGCTCTGTGGGGGGCCATCGACCCGGTCTGAGCGCTTCGGCGCTAACGACCGGGTCTGAATGACCCCCAATATGTTGACATTCTATTGTATCAAGATCTCATCAGTGTCTACATGATGAATTTCAAAAGTATCAATGTCGACATTATGACCATGTCGACATTCTCATGTTGATATTATGAATGTTAACATATTATACATAACCTGATGTAGGGATATTGTGATGCCAAATTAATCTCTGTAAGAAAGGAGGATTATAACATCCAACTTGTTTGGATATCAATTTGAGATTTGAGCTCTTCAAGGAAGGTACATTGATGGATCCATCCAGTCACTGAGCCTGTGCTATGATATGGGTGTGTTTCTGTCCATATTAGGGAGCCACAGTTGGATGATGACAGCACACATCATCAGGCTATGGTTGCTATCCAATGTCAGTTTTTGATGTTGTTAGGGCTAATGTAAAATGCACCTGGATCTGAGGACTACATTCAAATAGTGTGAGTGATTATTGTCCAACTGCATTTCCAGCCAGAGTACCACCAAAGGTTGGGGCTGTGAGATTAAGAATTGCTAGGAGTTTATACATGCAATGCATTGCAGCATCTTATATCTAAAATACTGTTACTGGTTGTCAGGATAGCAGCATTTATGGGCAATTTTACATCTCAGGTTAACATTAAATCAAGTATTCTGGATTTTTCGCTTAAAATTATGAGTATCACTTTGACAGGTCTTATGTATTAAAGTTATTAGCCGGCAACAACTTCAGAGTTATTTCATTTGTAATAATTAAATTGTTTGTGATTTTTTTTTCTATTTTTAGTATAAATTCCACATCCAGTTTAAGTTTGGATTATCCTTTAATATAAATCCTGTATTAAAATGTAAAATGTTTTCCTTTAAGGGAGGCAATTTACAGCATTCAGTACAACATCCGGGCATTCATGAACGTCAAACACTGGCCATGGATGAAGCTGTATTTTAAGATTAAGCCTTTGCTCAGAAGTGCGGAAACAGAAAAGGAGATGGCTGCCATGAAAGAAGAGTTTGCCAAAACCAAGGAAAATCTGGCAAAGTCAGAGGCGAAGAGGAAGGAGCTGGAAGAGAAGATGGTAAAGCTTCTACAGGAGAAGAATGATCTGCATCTACAAGTTCAGTCTGTAAGTATTAGGAAATGTCCACAGTGCCCTCTTGTTAGAGGTAGCCAGTACTACTCTTTTTAACAATAATATATAACAATGATAATAAGAATATCTGGTTTTTAAATCCCTTTGTGTCATTTGGTGCCTTATTTTTAATGTCTATTTTTCAGACATGACCTGTGCAGATTTAAAACAGTACATACTATAAAACAAATTAATATTTTTTAATTTAGAATGTGTTATTCTTCATTGATAGGAAACAGAGAACTTAGCAGATGCAGAGGAAAGATGTGATCAATTGATCAAAAGTAAGATACAGCTGGAGGCTAAGATCAAAGAATTGAATGAGAGGCTGGAGGATGAGGAAGAGTCAAATGCTGAGCTGACCGCCAAGAAGAGGAAACTGGAGGATGAGTGTTCTGAGCTCAAGAAGGACATTGATGACCTTGAGTTGACTTTGGCCAAGGTTGAGAAGGAGAGACATGCCACGGAAAACAAGGTACACCAAATATTATGGTTTATGCAACAGTGATCCACTGCAAATCCCAAACAAAAGTGGAACTATGAGCTTAATTATGGAACTATTATGTATATGTTAAAGTGAAACCAGAATAATTTATTTCTCATTTGTTGTGGAAGCATATTAATTTCAACATTTCCCAGATGACCGTTATAGTGAGATGATTTTGTGTTTACCCTGTATGTACGACCACACCTGCATTTGTATTCATTTGTATGATTCAATTAGGTGAAAAACCTCACTGAAGAAATGGCTGGTCTAGATGAAACCATTGTCAAGCTGACCAAAGAGAAGAAAGCGCTCCAAGAGGCTCATCAACAGACTCTGGATGACCTACAGGCTGAGGAAGACAAAGTCAATTCCTTGACCAAACTGAAAGCCAAGCTGGAACAGCAAGTAGATGATGTGAGACTTTTAGCCACCTGCTTTAATTTGTCTTGTAAAGTTTTTCAGAGTTTATTATAATCTGATTGTGATCTGTATTCATATGGTGATAATAATGGATTAAAGTGGGTTTGTGATGGAGAAGAATGAATGAATGTTGTTACTGTATATCATTAGAAAATGGCAAACTGTGTACTGGGTTTCCATTTAGCTTAAAGAATAAATGTTGTACAGTAGTTTTACTTGAGTGTGTCTAATTAACCTTAAGTGATCTCTTTCAGGACCTGGGACTACGGCAATCAGTGAGGATTAATAATCCCCATTTTATTTATTTATTTTATGTATTCTTCAGCTACAAGGCTCACTGGAGCAAGAGAAAAAACTTCGTATTGATAATGAGAGGGCGAAGAGGAAGCTTGAGGGGGACCTGAAGCTTGCACAGGACACCATTATGGATCTAGAGAATGACAAACAGCAGCTGGATGAGAGACTTAAAAAGTATGAGTTTATTACACTGACTGACAAAGTAGTCATGGATGTTGGCTCAGAATAGATAATAGAAAATATGACTTAATAACGGTTGGGTATGAGATGCCGGCGCTCAGGATCCCAGTGCATAGAATCCCGATGCTGGTATCCTGACAGGTTAAGAATACAGACACCTGCAGGTAAGTATCCTAACCCTAGCCCTAAACCTAGCCCTCCCCCCCGCAGCCTAAACCTTACCCTCCCCCCCGCAGCCTAAACCTAACACTCCCATCCACAGCCTAAACCTAACCCTTCCCCTAGTGCCTAACCCTAACCCTCCCCCTAACCCCAATACTTACCATCGGCATCCCGATAGTCAGGATTCTGGCGCCGGGATTCTGACTGGTGTCGGGATTCCGGCACAGGCATTCTCAGGACCAACAGCCGGGATATGAACTACATCCTCTTAATAAGGCAAAAACAGCAAGCATTAACAGCCTAACACTGTTTTAGCACAATAAAATGTTTGCTTTTCTTTGTACAGTAAAAACGTATTATGTTTTATTGGTAACAGGTTAATGTTAGTGCAATTATGAAATTATTTTTATTTAATTTGATTCTCTCTTGTAAAATTAATTTCATATGTATCTTTGATCAATGCTTTAGCTTTATTAGTGATGTTAGCCTATCAAGAGCTGCATCCTGCTAATTATATCCTGGCCTGATGAATGCCACTTCCACTTTCTCTTTCTGGTCATTTAAACTTAGTAACCAAATAGGTGAACATCAAAGCATAATCTCAGTGGGATATTACTCACATTTTCTTAAGAAATAATAAGCCTCCCTCTTACAAGTTCTTATCTTACGCTGAGTATGTTTTTTGATTGCAGGAAAGATTTTGAGATGAGCCAATTGCTTGGAAAAGTAGAAGATGAGCAACTTATGGGGAATCAGCTGCAAAAGAAAATTAAAGAGCTTCAGGTAGACAATGTTACAGGTTTCTACGGATTTGATGTTCTGTTACAGTCATGTTACATGAAATGACCTATTCAAGAAATCTTAAAATAACAGAAAAATATTTAACACTATTATTGTTGTAATAGGCTCGTATTGAGGAGCTAGAAGAAGAGATTGAAGCTGAGAGGGCGAACAGAGCCAAGGCTGAGAAGCAGAGGTCTGAACTCTCCCGAGAACTAGAAGAGATCAGTGAGAGACTGGAGGAGGCTGGTGGTGCAACCACAACTCAGATTGAGCTCAACAAGAAGAGAGAAATGGAGTTCCAGAAGATGCGTAGGGACCTGGAGGAAATATCCCTTCAACATGAAGCCACAGTGGCCACTCTTCGCAAGAAGCATGCAGATAGCTCTGCTGAGTATGGGGAACAGATTGACAACTTGCAAAGGGTGAAACAGAAACTTGAAAAGGAGAAAAGTGAGATGAAGATGGAAATTGATGACATCAACAGCAATCTGGAAAGCGCAACTAAGTCCAAGGTTGTACATAATTTGAGTGCTGCAAAGCTTGGGTCAATGGGTCCATGTTTTAGGCCATATTAAACAAGTATATTTTCAATGTCTGACATTAAAATAGTGGTATTATGTACCAGAGAATAACCTGAAGATATAAGGAGAAAGGGGTCTCTTTTGTTCCATATACAATCAATATACAGTAGTCATTAGCAGTCCGTCTGTACATTGTCTCTAAAATTCTGCTTTACACTTTAAATAATAATAAAAAACAATTACAGGTTAACTTAGAGAAGATCTGCCGAACACTGGAAGACCATTTAAGTGAGCTCAAGTCCAAGACAGAGGAAAACCAGAGGAACGTGGCTGAACTCACTATGCATAAAGCTCGTCTCCAGACTGAATCCGGTAACACTTCCTGCAAAATATACCTTTGACTTGTTTGTTTTTGTAAGTTTTTATCTTATGTACAAATGGAGCCATAGCTAATATCATTTTAGGATGTGAATGTTTCAAGGCTTTCTCATGACACGAAAGGTCTTCTCTACATGAAATATTTTACTTTGAAAGGCTGTTTTATTAGTATTAACTATTATAGCTATCAATACATCTTGATAAACTGAATTATAGGGAACTAGCTGGGATAACCGGCATTGCCCGGGTTGAAGACTGGACCCTGAAGTACACCTGCAGCCTTTATTTGTTTACATTGTCTTTGCCTATAACCCCATTCCATTTATCCTGGAAAAGGACCCCACTGTTTGCTAACATGCATGCAAACAGTGGCGTAACTACCATGTGTGCAAGGAGTGTGGCTGCCATGGTGCCCAAATTGCCTCTGTGGCCCACCACTCCCCCTGCACCCAGTCATGCACACAAGGTAGGTCGGTCCAGTCATGGCCACTGAGGGGGCACCGGTGTTGATTTGGTGCCGGCCCACCAGCTGATTACAGCTGGCACACCAGCAGGCAGACATAGAGAGATAACTCCACCTGTCACGAGGCAATCAGAGCTCACGGACCGGCAGTCAATCAGCAATGTCAGATCCTGATTGGCTGCCGGTCCGCGAGCTCCGACTGGCCTGCGACTGGTACCAGATTCAAATCGTGCCTGGTGCTGTCTGTCCATGTCTGCCACTGCCTGCCAATGCACCATCTAGAATTGGCTGGTGGCTGGCACCAAATCCACATCTGCTGGCTGCTGATGGCACACTGGGGGAGGCGAGAGGAACACAGAGGGGTGAGTTGCTGGGGGAACATAATGTGTAAGGGGCATTACTGTGGGGAATAATGTCTAAGGGGCACTACTATTGTGTGGAACCATATGTTATATGGGTTACTACTACTATGTGGCATAATCTGTAAAGGGCATTACTGTGTGGTGTAATGTGTAAGGGGCATTACTGTGTAGTGTAAGGGGTATTACTGTGTGGCATAATGTATAAGGGGCACTACTACTGCATGGCATAATTTGTATAAGGGGTACTACTGTGTGGCATAACCTGAATGGGCTCTGAGTGGCATAACATGAATAGGCTTTGTGTGGGAGCAAATGTATGTGTCTTTCTTACTTCTGGAGGGCCCTTTTAGGATCTTGCTATGTGGCCCACAAAGTTCTAGTTACGCCATTGCCTGGAAACACAGAGGGCCGACTAATATATATGGTCACTTTAAAAAGATTTAATATGGACTTGCATGAGTCAGACTGTGAGGTTAAAAGGATACTTTTGTAGCTTTCACACAGGTTTTTGGCAAACTGCCAATATCCACTGGAGCCAGCCACGGAAACCTATGTAATTTAAGTGTCCCCATTTTTAGGGATTGTGTGACAGTGTGTGGCCCTGACGAAGTTCAAACCTTGGCAAAAACCTTATCCTGATCAAACTACACCACCATGCCAAATTTTTGGAGCTAGGTCCAAAACTCAGGCCGTGCATAAAGGACAGACAGACAGACATGCTTTCTTGCTTATTATATAGAAATGTCCTGTTTTATTACATTTGGCACACAATTGTGCTTTCTAAGCTAAAAACTGTGACAAAATATCTATCCAGTCATGCTAAGTCGACCAACCACACAATCATTTTGTCATTACCATCCCCACAAACAATTAAGCTACACTTATTTTACCTGTAAGCCCTCAATAACATGACAGTTATGCAGTGATGGCTCCAGAGGTGTGGCTGTAGCGCAGTCACAATTTAAATAGGGGAGCCACACCAACTACCAGTGAGTCCCGGCTAGCAATGTTTGGCAGCATTTGGGGTGACAGTTGGTGTGGCTCCTCTATATAAATTTTGGACTGCGCTGCAGCCATATCTCTGGAGCCGCCACTGCAGTTGTGGAAAGTCATCATGCATACAAGGCTTGACCTTTGTGGATTGATACAATGTAATGTCATCTTAGTGTCCTACATCTTTATATTTAAAGGAGAGTTGAGGAGGCTCTACCTGAGCTGTACCACAATATAATTTAGTTGGGAGTATGCTGGCTTTTCTTATTATACATAATTTTCAAGCATTTCAGAGATAACAGGGTAAAATATAATAATGGTTTAGGATGGTTGTGTTTAGTCTTTTGGCTCAGACTCCATGTGTCCTAAGTGTCAGTGTGGCATTGCTCTGGGACCCCAAAACCCAACCAAAATGTTGCACCTCTGGTTTAGGATATGGGCTCATAATTATTTGTCTTGTTATTGTGTTTTTTAATATCTGTATAGGTTTCATTTGTGTCCCTTAGAGTCTCATTTTTGCCCCACAATTGTAGGAGCACATGTGTAAGATTTGGTTTTTCATAATTCAGTGTAACCAGATTTTGGACATGTTACTGTCTTCAAAAAAAGTTAATTGAAAATAAAATGTGCTTATTATTTACTAAGTTAACTGCTTTGACATTGTAACAATATTCATTGAGTGGAGATCAGTTGAAATTAAACTAGAAGTTATATTAGTATTGAAACTGTAAAATACTATAAAAATAAAATGCACTAATTTAAATGGGTCTTAATGTCAATTGCAGGAGAACTGTCTCGACAGCTGGAAGAGAGAGAGTCTCTGGTATCACAACTGGCTAGATCCAAACAGGCATTCACACAGCAAATTGAAGAGCTGAAGAGACTGATGGAGGAAGAAGTTAAGGTAAAATTGAGAAGGGTTCTAGGCTACAACTCCATGTCCTACTGATCTGGAGTGTTCATTTGTTGGAGCTTTTTTTTTTAATTGAGTTCTGACCTTGTGTGTTTACCAGGCTAAGAATGCGTTGGCTCACAGCTTGCAATCATCCCGTCATGATTGTGACCTTATAAGAGAACAATATGAAGAGGAGCAGGAGTCTAAGTCTGAGTTGCAGAGAGCTTTGTCCAAGGCAAATGCTGAAGTGGCTCAGTGGAGAACAAAATATGAGACGGATGCTATCCAGCGCACAGAGGAGCTGGAAGATGCAAAGTAATTAATTAATTAATTTATTTAAACCTTGACTGATTCATGCATAGGGAAGAACAGCAGAAGTGGAATGTCTTTGTGTAGATTTTATCTACAATTTTCCTTCTTTTGTTAATTGAGCTATGACGACCATGACCGCCTTTATCCATTTATATCCAGAGGGCTTAGAAAGCAGAATACTGTTCCATTCACGTGGACAGAAAGTGTAGCAACAGATGTGTCCTCATGCACCTAGGGGTAAATTTACTAAGATTCGAGTTTGAGCGAGTTTTTTTTATTGTAATCTCGATTTGCCTTGCTGAATCTCGGATGAATTTTCCGTTTTTTCCGTTCCGTGCTGTCTTTTTTTAACTATTTATTTTACAGTGGGGGTACTAGTGCCGGTTCCACAAGTGCCAAAGGGCAGGCATGCCAGCACCTGTAGTTCCACTGTAAAATACAATATTTTACTACTATTTAACACTTTATTACCCCCGTATCCACAGCCCAGGGGTGCGGGGAAGAGCCCCGGGCTTCAGACCAAGCCAGGGGTTTCAGGAGAGGGGGGACCCCCTGAGATCCCCTGCTTGGCCTGACTGGTTTGGGGTGAGAATGCTTTGGCCATGGAGACTCAGAAATAAGGTCTCCTGGCTGTGGCATTACACCCCCATCGGTTTGGGTCCGGTGCTGGTTTTAAATATAGGGGGACCCCTACGCATTTTTTTCCCCCTATATTTAAAACCAGGTGCTGGTTCCTAAATTACGGTGGAACCCTACTTGTTGTGTTCCCCATAATTTTAGGAACCAGGACTGGCTGAGCAGTCTGGGGCTGGTTATTCTATGGGGGGGGGGGGGGGGTACATAATTTTTTTTTTAAATAAAAACACTTTAAACTAGGTACACATGCAGAAACATAGACAAATTACACTGATTTTGTATGTTTCAGCAAAACTCGCAGCTCAGGAGGTAGTCTATTTGAAACTTCAATTTCTCTGCTACATTCTCACTCGAGATTGTAATCTCGATTCTTGGTAAATTCCTGAGTTGCATCTTTTTCATGAAAAGTACTTCAGAGTTTGGCCGATGGTGAGTTGTTTCGAGTTTGCAATCTCACCCGAGGTTTTCAGTGAAAAATGAAAACTCTCTCCCAAACTCACACAAGTTTGTCTTTAGTAAATTTGCGATATGAAAAACATGCCTAAACTCACCCGAGATTGCAATCTTGACCAAACTTGAATCTTAGTAAATTTACCCCTTAGTGCAGTGGTTCCCAAACTGTGCGCTGTGGCACCCTGGGGTGCCTTGGGACTCTTGCAGGGGTGCCTCAGGTTGGTGGTCCAGCACCAAATCAAATTTTTTATGGTCAATGTAATGTAAGTATGTAGACAATCAGAAGCGCAAACCTGTCACCACCATGTACTGTAACTGAGCCTAAGGTCAGCACAATTTACTTTACTACATACTACATTTTTTTCAGAATTTCTCAATAACAAACTATTGGTTTAGGGGTACCATGAAAACAATGCTGATACTCTAGGGTGCCGTGATTCAAACAAAGTTTGGGAACCACTGCCTTAGTGGCTATACACCATACTTCGCGAGACGCTCTGTGTATGAGGCTATATGGTGCAACTGAGCCGCTACAAGAGGAATAGCGTACCATCTTTTTCTTTACATTTTGCATCTTATTTGCATTGCAGACAAAGCGAAACACCACTCACAGTGTTCTAGAGATGCTGGACTGCGACTTTAGCCACATAGGAACTAGTTTTACACATGTACAATGTTGGAGATGGAGCACAATGGAACTTGGCATGAGAAAAAGCCATGGGCGCTGCATCACAGTGCTTAGTATACAGATTCAGACTCAGTCGCACACCGATGAACAATTGACGCACATGAAATAGATCAGTGCAAGCTAGTAATGTAGTTTTGTAGCCTTCAGTTGTTTTATTTATGCAAATAAGATGCGCATTTTGAGTGTGAAAGATATTCAGCGCAGCCAAGTCACTGCGGAACTGGATTGCTGAGAGGGGATTTTTGGCGTGACTGAAGCCACAGTGTATGAGAACACATGTGTTTGTAACCTAAATTATTATATAGCTAACCACAGAAAAGGCCAAAACTCTTTCCTCTCAAAATATCTGTAATGACCATTGTACAGGATATCAGTAATATTTTGATTTATGATTTCCAGGTCAAATAATCGTGTGTAAAACAAAAATTGTGTTGTGGCGCTTAGGACCTCACACAATGGTGGGAGATGTAAGAAGCCCTGAAGCTGTATCAGCGCACGTTATGTGTGCTGATACCGCTTCTCCCCGAAGTATGATCGGGGGTCTGGGCGGTAAATGACAGGGGCGCTATGCGCCCCTGTCATTATCGGCGCTGCTATCTACAAGATAGCAGCACCGACGGCAGGGCCATGTACGAACGGTCATAACGCATGACCGTTCGGCCGTCTGTAGCTGTCGTTATCGACAGCTACAGCCTGGTGCTAGCCTATCCCGACGGCAGGGCCATGTACGAATGGTCATAACGCATGACCGTTCGGCCGTCTGTAGCTGTCGTTATCGACAGCTACAGCCTGGCGCTAGCCTATCCCCACAGCAGGGACAGCGCTGTCCCTTCTGGGGCTGCTGCCAGCTCCAGGGCTCCACGCGGGGATCTCGCGATACTTGCGAGATCCCGCGCATGCTCAGTGGAGCCGGCCGGGACAGAGACACAGCGCATCAGCAGTAGGCGGATGCGCTGCTGTCTCTAGCGGGTAGCGCCAGAGGCGGGAGTTAACGCTCCCCCTCTCCGGCCAATGAGATGTTTATACATCTCATCGGTAGTGCTTCCTGCTTCGCCTAGGTAAAGAGGCGAAGCGGGAAGCGTTATAACGGCACGTTAAGTGCCGCTATAATACATCTACCCCAATACACCATTAAATTTCTATATGTATAAACTTATTAAAAACTACAATTATGGGACTTAACTAATATCTCCTGGGAGTACATAAAATATATAATATAGCCATCATACAGACCTACAGAATAGGTAATATACTGCAATTATTGATTCAAATTCAAACATAAGAATACAAAGTTGCAATAATGTTTCTTCAATAGGAATGTAGCACATTGTGTATATACAATATTCTCCAATAGCAGATAAAGGCATAGGCGCTTCAATTTAGTTCTCAGCCTTTGGTCAGTCCTTCAGAAAAAGGTATAATGTTAGCACATTAGAAATACATGTATCAGTAATCCAACTTTATGGATCTCTCTATGGGATATCAGTTCGTATACATTTGAAAATAGCTGCAGAAAGGGTTTTCCTCAATAGTACTCACTACTTTAGATTCTTCTGTATTCAACCACAGCCGGTGACCGGCGAGAGCTCCGATAGTATACAGCTGTTGCTAAAAGATGCACACCGAGCTGTATGGGTTTTGCAGGATGGGGAAACAAAATTCAGTGACTTCTTAGGAACAGTAGTTAAGCCAATAAGCAATTTATTCTCAGTGAGTTAGGCCACATCGGCCATCCAAAGGAAGTGTCTGCATGCAGCTGATTTTATTCCCAAGTGAGTCTCTAACAGCCCGACAACTGAAAACCTCCTGTTCTTCCCGGCTTCAGCGCTGCTGTCAAGTTATGATGGGCATTTTAGCAACTATTGCAGTTTCAGTGACTAGCGACAGTGTGTGAAGACATCATTCATTGCACCAGGATTTTTGTCTTTGCTGACATTCAATTGATCAGTTTATCTGTGATCGGTAGTTAATGTAATGGTTGCTGGAATTCATTAGCATGGACCATTTATGACTGTATATGAATATTATTTTATAATGGTTTCTTTAGGAAAAAGTTGGCTCAGCGCCTTCAGGAAGCAGAAGAACATATTGAGGCCGTGAACTCCAAGTGTGCATCTCTGGAGAAGACCAAGCAAAGGCTGCAGGGAGAGGTGGAAGACTTGATGATCGACGTGGAAAGGGCCAACTCTGCTGCAGCTGCTCTTGACAAGAAACAGAGGAACTTTGACAAGGTAGCTGCATGTTAACCATCAAAGTGGCGCAATCTAGTGGGAATGCGAAGGTAGCCATCTGGGCTTTAGCTGAGAAGTTTCATACTGCTGAGTGCACAGCTTTTAAAATGGAAGTTCATTCTGCACAAGTGGCAGGGGGGGATATATTGGCACTGGGGAGAAGGGGGGCTAATGCCACATAGGAGCATTGACCCTTGGGGAGGGCTGGATGGGTTACAGTAGGAATATTTTGACACATGACACTGGGTGTGGGGGTAATGCCAAATTGGGGACTTATTGACACTGGGTGGGGGGGAGCTATGTCACTGGAATCTACTGTAATACTACTGTTGATCTATCACATGGGGTTGGGAGGTAATTTTACAATAGGAGCCTACATACACCATGAAATGTTTAAAAACATTTTTAAAAATATGTTTTTGACTTGAGTTAATTAAAATAAAGTTGACAATTTTGAGGGCATTTTGGTAAAACAAAATCATCAATTAAATGGTTAAGACTACACACAAATAACTGATAGAGAGTAAGAACCCAGAAAGAACATACTGCTCAATCAGTTTATTTATTGTGCAATATACAGTATATGTCACTGGGACAAGTAGTGATTCTGAGTCCAACTTATTGGGGGCCACTATGGCATCTAGCCGCAGCAGCCTACTTTTTAGGTTATGCGAGTATCCACCCATCTATGTGAGAATCCACCAATCTATGCGAGTATCCATGTGTCCAGACTCCACATGCATCTGAATTACGCCGTATACAGCTTTTCCATCCGCAGCCACCACCATCATCATCATCAGTATCAACACTTGCCTTTCCACCCCATTCTGGGAAGTTGGGCTACACGCCCATGACACTCCTAGAAGACGCATCTGCTCCATGCATCATAATAATAGTAGCCATCCAGAAACCACTATTTTAAGTTATGCTCCAGCTGCTTGAGGTGCCCCTCAGATGGATCTACTTGCCACTGCTGATGCACTGTTAGAAGCATCAACAGCCCCCTCCCCCTTCCCCCCATTTACAGGTTCTGATGCATTCACAGTCAGCAGTAGAATTGTGTCAGGCTCAGATCAGAATCAGCTTTATTATCTGTAACTAAGTTCAAAGGGATTTTCCTCTTGGATTTATAAACTCATTTACACTGTGGTTATTGAAGAATAAAAAATGAATATATATAAAAAAGATAAAACAAAATGAACCTTAAATGAAAAATGAGAGACATAAACTTTCTTTCTCACTGTTCAAGATCCTGGCTGAGTGGAAACAGAAATATGAGGAAACTCAGGCTGAACTTGAGACTTCTTTGAAAGAATCAAGATCTTTGAGTACGGAGCTCTTCAAAATGAAGAATGCCTATGAGGAAAGTCTAGACCATCTCGAGACTATTAAGAGGGAAAACAAGAATCTACAACGTGAGTAAAAGCAGAAATGTAGGTTTAACACATTCCATTTCAATTAAAAGGTATTTCACCTTCAGATACAATATTAATTTAGTTTTTCTCAGATTCCACTGATGCATGCGCATAACACTGACTTCTTGGGACTGCATTGAATGGAGCCCAGAGAAGCCATGTAGGGCTGCCCGAAAGTCAGAGCAGTGGCTTCCACTGGAAGTCACTCTCTGCTAATTTCAGCCTAGACTGGCAGTCCCAGGGGTAGGAGACACCTCCAGCTGGGGCTGCCTATCCTGTGTGTGACTGGCAGGTAGCGCTTCCAATATTAAGCCACTTCCAGTCATAGTGTTGCCAGTGCAGTCATGGACTGTCTCACTGAAGTGGTGGATTTTACTAAGGGGGCTGCAGCCCCGCAGCCAGGGCCGGCAACAGAAGTCTTGGGACCCATTACACAGATATTTCTGGGGCCTCCCCTCGACCCAGACCCCTTGCCAATGCCAGCAGTGACAACCCCCATATTATGCCCCCAGTAGTAAGGCCCCTGTAATGCCCCCATATGATGCCCCTGTAATGCCCCTTGTAGTGCCCCCATATTATGCCCCCAGTAGTAAGGCCCCTGTAATGCCCCCATATTATGCCCCCAGTAGTAAGGCCCCTGTAATTCCCCCATATTATGCCCTCAGTAGTAAGGCCCCTGTAATGACCCCATATTATGCCCCCAGTAGTAAGGCCCCTGTAATGCCCTCTGCAGTGCCCCCAGTAGTAAGGCCCCTGTAATACCCCCTGTAGTGCCCCCATATTATGCCCTCAGTAGTAAGGCCCCTGTAATGCGCACTGTAGTGCCCCCATATTATGCCCCCAGTAGTAAGGTCCCTGTAGTGCCCCCATATTATGCCCCCAGTAGTAAGGCCCCTGTAATGCCACCTGTAGTGGTTCCATATAATGTCCCCAGTTGTAAGGTCCCTGTAATGCCCCCTGTAGTGCCCCCATATTATGCCCCCTGTAGTAAGGCAGGCCCCTGTAGTGCCCCCATATTATGCCCCCAGTAGTAAGCCCCCCACCGACATACACAAGCACAAAAAAAAATACTTACCTTAAACCCTGCTCCAGTGCCAGCTGCCGTCTGTCCCCGGCGCCCGCTCTTCGAAACTATGGGAATGATGTCATGATGTCACTCCCATAGTGCACTGCGGGACCCGGAAGCCGGAGCTCAGGAGTGAGCTCCATCCTCTGGCTGCCGCTGGTGCCGGGGGAGGGGGGGAAAGAAGGAGCCGGGCGCCCGCTGGTAACACAATCTCAGCGAGCGCCCGGCAAATGGAGGGTGCAGGGGGTGCGATCGCTGGGCCGGTGGGCCCCTTAAGCCACCGGGCCCCATAGCAACCGCACCCCTTACACCCTCCATAGTTACGCCACTGCTCTGAGCCCTCGGGACCCCTCAGGACCTCGGGGTCCGGCACAGGTGTGCCCCTAGTCCCCTCTGTCGCCGGGCCTGCCCGCAGCCCCTAGGTAAAATCTACCACTGAAAGTTACCCATAGCAACCAATTGGCTCCTAGTAATCATTATTCTAGTACAGTATATAAATTACAGTTAGACGCTGACTGGTTGCTGTGGGCAACTTCTCCCCTTTATCTCTGTGGAAGGTTTAATGCATCTCCCCCAGAGAGACAGAGAGAAGATACTCTGTGTGCAAGAGCACATATGGAAACCCAATAAGTTGTGTTGTATTTGGTTAGGTTTTATTTCCTAAACTAATCACTAAATTATACTATATTAGAAGATTCTGGGTTGTATTTATTACTAACTTGGGATATGAATGAAAATTATTGTATGTATTTATTATTGTTGGGGTGCCAAGGACAGAGTTTCCGAAAAAGCCCTGTCCCAGTGAATGCCTAGAAGCAAAGTAATAGCTACTGTGCATGCTCGGCAGTTCATCTCCGCATACATCAGTGGGGCTGATGAAGAGGGGACCAGAGGAAACAAATGTGATGGCATAGTCCATAGGCTACTATGGGCTAATTCCACCTTCAGAAGGTGTTTGCTGTTGTGGCCAATCTCCAGAATGCTTTGCACGGGGTAGCTGTGAAACCCCAGCCGGGGCAAATCCAGAGGGGTGCAGTTAGTGTGATCACCCCGCACAAGCAGAGGAGACTGCTGCTGCTGCTCGGCGGCAGCAGCCTCCCTGGCCCCACTGCAGCCCAGCACACAGCAGCATGTGCTGACAGGTAAGAGGGAGGGTGGGCCATGGTGGACCCGTGCCCCTTCAACAAGCCCAGGTAATAAGTAAATCCTTCCCTCTCAGTGCCCCTGGTTACACAACATTATTTGGTGGAATGCAAATGCTTAAAAATATTTTTTTTTATGAGATTCTTCATTAAAACAAAATTATGTTATGTAGAGGAGATCACGGACCTGACAGAACAAGTGGCTACAAGCAGTAAGACTATTCACGAGCTGGAGAAAGCTAAGAAAGTGGCTGAGATGGAGAAGAGTGAAATGCAAGCTTCACTTGAAGAAGCAGAGGTATTGTCTCCTACTTATAATGCCCAGCTATAAAACTGCCCAGTATCCAGTAGTCAGTGGTGTAGGTGGTTTCAGAGGTCTAAAATATTCAAGAAATAATGCTGCAATGTGTGGAAAAAACAGACCTCAACAGCAAACAGATAACAAAGTACCATATACCCATTCCCTGGATAAGTATAGCAATGTAATTCTAGGATGGACTTTCTGTCATGTGCACTTTCAGCTGGATCAGCAAAGCCAGGTGCAAATTAACTTCTCAAGGGCCATTGTAAGGACAGGAAGTGGGAGAACATTTTGCTATGAAACATTATATTGTGAACATCATTGAAAAGCATAAATTATGTATATATACAATACACCCTCTATCCTATTTTACCTATATAGGCAGCTCTTGAGCATGAGGAATCTAAGATCCTTCATATCCAGCTTGAACTGACCCAAGTGAAGGCTGACATTGAACGGAAGGTAGCAGAGAAAGATGAGGAGATTGACCAGCTGAAGAGAAATTACCAGAGGACAGTGGAGACCATGCAGACAGCCCTTGACTCTGAGATAAGGAGCAGGAATGAAGCTATCAGAATTAAGAAGAAGATGGAAGGTGACCTGAATGAAATGGAGATACAGCTCAGTCATGCAAACCGCATTGCCGCAGAAGCTCAAAAATACTTACGGAATGTCCAAGGCCAACTTAAGGTAAATCATGTCTTTAATGTAGGTTGTTTTACCCAGGACAAAGGTCAACTGACACTATAAAGAGAATGAGGAGCATACTGTAGGCTTGTTATCAGAATAGCCTGTTAACATGAGATAAATGGCAGCAGTACAAATTTTAAGACATAGCGCAATAGAAAAAGAGTTGCAAGGTCCTGGTATATGTTCATTGTGTGCCATTGTCATAGACACTATCCCCATTGTCTTTGTAATTCTATTAAGTTACCTTTTCAAAGCTGAATAATATTGTCAGCATGGAATTAAGGCTTAGTTAATAGTGTTACTTAATGTTTTGAAAATTGCATTCAATTAAATCAACTGCTCAGTTTGCCTAATGTTCAACTTTGAGCAAGACATTAACACAATTTGTACTATATTGTGAGGTTCGTTGTTCCTTATGTGACACAGAAATATCTAAATACAAATGATTACATTAATTGGCATACTCAATTGCTCATGCTGTGTCTTGAAAAGGGTGACTCTTCCCATCTATGGATCAATAAATAACAATGAAATTGTCTTTCTCTTTCTAGGACACTCAAATCCATCTGGATGATGCTCTTCGTGGACAAGAAGACCTGAAAGAGCAGCTTGCCATTGTTGAGCGTAGAAACAACCTGATGGCAGCTGAAATCGAAGAGCTGAGAGCTACTCTGGAGCAAACTGAAAGGTCTAGAAAGGTGGCAGAGCAAGAACTTCTGGATGCCATGGAACGTGTCCAGCTCCTACACTCACAGGTAGAGCAGATAAAGAACTTTTATACTGCATTAAAAATTGAGTTGCTGATGGGAGTACTAGGCAAGCATCAAAATAAAGTTTTGACAACTACTAATATCATTAATATTTATTATCTAATGTATATAATAAATTGTTAAGGTCTGTCCCATCTCCAACATGCATGCGCAGTTGGAGCCGATCGCGCACCTCACCTCCAATGGCTGCTGAAGTGATGGGACAGACTCTAGTCGGAGAGGAGGAGGATCTGCTGGGAACGGAGCAAGTATGGGGCTGGGATGGAGTGGCAGAAACGGGGGCGGGGGGTGGACTGTATGGGCAGGACAGAGCAAGGGCAGGGTGGGGCAGAGCAGTACTGAGCAGAAGACAGAGAGCTGGGAGGCATGACAGTGCGGAGCAGTGGGCAGATCTAGGTCCCTTTACTAGTATAATAATAATTATACAAGTACTGTAAATGTGAGAAATTTGGTCTGGTTAAGTCAGTTTAATGTTTGTTTGGAATCCTTATACATATCTTGCAGTATTGTGGATTCTCTGGTAGGTGCAGACCTCTGAAATTTGAATTCTCTAGTTTTCCTACTTGGAGAACTCAGTGGATTGAGGTTTGCAGCAGCCTAGATGACAGACAGATATAGAAATGATCTAGTCCATCTTCCCAGTTGGACTTTGCCCAATGCAGGAGTCTCCTGGCAGTTAGACCAGGTCAATTTAAATGTCACTGTTATGTAACTCAGGAACTTTAGAAGGCCTTGGTCTGATAACTGCACTATTGTGTTAGAGTATGAAATATAGAATTCTAAATAAAGTATCAAAATGCCAGTGGTATTGAATCAGTCGCTATTACTGACACATTCTCAGTGTTGTCATTGTGATAATGTTGTTTAACATCTTCTTGGAGGGCTACCTACATTACTTTGGTTGTTCTTTGAAATAATAAACTTTATTAACTTTTCTGCAGAACACAAGTCTTATTAACACCAAGAAGAAGCTTGAGAGTGATGTGTCACAGCTACAAGGTGAGATTGAAGACACCACTAGAGAGGCCAAGAATGCGGAGGAGAAGGCGAAGAAAGCCATAACTGATGTGAGCATTCTGTTTCATCTCTTGCAGTAACTGTTACTAGAGTGTGCTGCTAAATGTACCTGTTCTATGCAGTCAACAATGCAGTTAACATAAAACAATATTTATTTCAGTATCAGTCGAAAGTCCTCTGTCTTCAAAAAGCAATTTGAAATTTAGTATGGTATACAGAGCAGTTACAATTCCTTCTCAATTAAACAAACATGTAGAAATACATTTATGATGTTTTTGACATTTGTGGTGCCTGTTGAGGACACAGATACATTTAGTCCTAAGCAATTACCAATCCTATGGTTATACATTTCAAAAGGTATTGTATTTGCAGGATGGTATATCTTCATCTTTATTACTCACAGAATATTGGTTGTACCTTACTGCTCTTTATTTTAAATATACAATAAAAAATATACAATAAAAAAAGTTTAGTTACTTACTTATACTCAAAAGTGAAAAAAAAAACCATTGTGTAACTATTGTATTGCCTATAAAATTAGGGGAACACCACCAACACAGCAATCAAATGTACTGTATTCTAGACTGTTATACAAGTATTGTTGGTGTATTTATGCTATTGCCCTCATTTGGATTACTTTTTTCTATATTAAGTATGTGCAGAATTAAAACCTCCATTCCCCTTGTCGCCAAATACCTCACTTTCTTATCAGACATTTGCCCTTAAAATAATTAGAGCTAATCTAGCATTCTTTTCCAATGAAGACAGTTTTGAGTTCTGTAATCTGTAGGCTGCCATGATGGCTGAGGAACTGAAGAAGGAGCAGGATACCAGTGCTCACCTAGAGAGGATGAAGAAGAACCTGGACCAGACAGTGAAGGACCTTCAGCTTCGACTGGAAGAAGCTGAACAGCTGGCACTTAAAGGAGGCAAGAAGCAGCTTCAGAAACTGGAGGCTAGAGTGAGTTGCTGACTTATCCTTGCATATCATATATGTAATTTATAATCTTGCTTTGTCTTGGAGAGGTAGGACAGCGTACAGTAAAGACATGTTCATGTAACTGTGGCACAGTTAGACATTACCCATTTACTAGTAACACTGTCAAGTCACATCTCTATGCTATAGTGAGACATAGGTATACACACTTGTACTTCTGAGGTATGTCTTGAGATAGATCCGACTCAACATCTTTATGACAGGACACATTTTCTACATATGTCCAAAAGTCAAATGTGTCCAATTATAAATGAGCGAGAGTAATATTTTTTTGTCTGATATAAACTCTACTTCTCACTGATTTCTCCAGGTAAGAGAGCTGGAGACAGAGCTCGATCTGGAACAGAAGAGAAGTGCCGACGTTATTAAAGGGATCCGGAAATATGAGAGACGTGTGAAGGAGCTCTCGTTTCAGGTAAGGAAGTTAATAATATTATAATTGAGCTACTATCCCATTGAACAACATTATTAACTGATTTATTCATTACCAAAGGCTGAGGAAGACAGGAAGAATAATTTGAGACTCCAAGACCTGGTTGACAAACTTCAAGTCAAAGTGAAATCCTACAAGAGGCAGACTGAGGAGGCGGTGAGTAGATGTGTGGTCAATGCATTGTATACAGTATGTCATGGGGAGGAGCTAAAGCAATATATGATGTCTGTCTAACTCAGTAGTGTTGTCAAGTGTATATGTTATAAGGACAATAACCCAACAGCTTTTGTGTGTGGAAGGGAGGTGGGGTGTCAGATAGGAAACAAATAAGGTAGAGAACATGATAGTAGTAAGATAATTTCTCTGTGTATCTGTAAAAGCCCAGGTCCCAGGCTGCTGCTTAGGTTACCTTGTGCAAGGTGATCAAGCCTTTATGTGGAAATGTTATCATTTCTGCAATTAAATTACTGGAAATTATATTACTTCCAGATAGAATTCCCTGTTCATATTATGCAAAATATTGTTTTGATGATCAAGTCTGCAATAAACGTCTCATCAATAGCATAGAAATGCAAGATGCCCACGGGTACATTGTTGAATATTGAGTATCTCTTGTCTAGGCAATGAAACGCTACAGTATAATGAATTTACAGAAAAACAGTAATTGGGGTAGTCAGTAATGAGTTTTCACCAAATTTTCACCAAATTCTGTCCTTAGATCCCATATTCTATGTATATTGATTTGCTTCTGTTATATTGCGGACAGGAACAACATTCAAACACCCACATGTCTAAGTGCCGTAGGGTCCAGCATGACTTGGAGGAGGCAGAGGAACGGGCCGACATTGCTGAATCCCAAGTCAACAAGCTTAGACTGAAGACCCGTGAGACCATCTCTACAAAGGTATGCATATTCCATGTAATGCTGCAGAGGATTATTCTGCTATAAGCATATATACCCATCTGTTCATAAGGGATAGTTTCAGGGGCATAGCTAATACTTTGTGGGCACCCATAGCTAAAATTTTGAAGGGGCCCCCAAAGCTAGAGAGAAGGAAATACTTATGTTTAGTTATGCGGAGTCGAACACACACTTGTCTCTGTTCACCCACGCTACTTCTGATCTGCAGCTACCTGGCTTGGGGCTTGGTCAGAGACACAGTTGGGGATGGCGGTGGTTGCTCAGTAAGAGATGGGGAGGGTGGGATCAGAGGAATACATGGGGAGGAGGGTAAATGGTACACATGGGTAGGTGGGTTCAGAGGCACAGTTTGGAATGGAGGTCAGAGGCAAACATGGTGAGGTGGGTCAATGACACAGTATGGCAAGGAGGTAAGAGGAACACTATGGGACAGAGTAGGTTCTCAGGGACCCAAAGCAACTGCACCCCCTGCACCCATGGTAGCTAAGCACCTGGATAGTTTACTGTGACCTTAGACACTAGAAATGAATGAATAGTTCACCAACAAATTAAATGACAGTTTGCCATCTGTTCTAAACTATTTAAGGTACAATAAATATTTTCACGGAGGTCTCACTTTAATATAATAATAGTATAAATTGATTTTTCCCAATAATGTAGCACACAAGCATATATTTGTGTATGTTACAGAAGTCAAAAAACGTAATATTACTTTTTGCGGGCTATATCATTAAGTAGCATGCTAACAAATGTGGCTACTGTACTTTTTAAGAAGTAGCCTGGGCCCACTATTGTCCTCATGTAGGACCTGATTCAGAGTTGTAAGCAAACCCGATGGTTTGCATACAAGTCTGATAATAGGGGAAGTGTGTATGTGCATGACCCTTCTTTGCATGTGCAGAACAGGTGCCCCTTAAGCTGCATCCTGGGGGCAGGGAGGGTGGTACCAGGCAGTGGTCCTGAAAACAGGGGCGTTTCATCCCCGTTTTCTGGGCGTGTAACACCAGTGTCTGCGACTTCCAATGCAAATTTACCGGACTCGCTGTGGATGTGAGACAAACATTCTGAGTAACCTGAGAGTTACACAGATGGCCGATGTTCTCGAAAGTGATCAGATGCTGTGTCCTCAGATGTAGCAGCTGATCACACAAGCATGCAGGAGGCGTCTATCAACTCAAGACACCTCCTGCAGCATTAGCATATTACACATAACAGCTGCGTACAAAGGGCCTGATTCATTAAGGATCGCTATTGCAATCGCAGCTACGTAATCGCATGCAGGTCTGCTGCGAAAATATGCTAATGATTGCTATCGCAATGCCA
Organism: Taudactylus pleione; assembly: GCA_031769625.1. Lineage (NCBI taxonomy): Eukaryota > Metazoa > Chordata > Amphibia > Anura > Myobatrachidae > Taudactylus > Taudactylus pleione. The sequence goes on along the minus strand of JAUIMM010000289.1, from coordinate 12,416,060 downwards.
TCAAACTGCCAACATAGAGACGCCCACTGCCTCCCACTACCGCTATCTCACATCCTTTGAAAATCTCCATAAACATTGGTAACATCAAGTACCATTGGCCCCTCATGCAGAATTACAGCAGCCCTGACCTTACTTAGAAACAGCTAACCCCGTTGCACATAAGCTGCGTATGCAATAGCAATGGCTAATTTATGCACGCCCATGCAACGGCGTTCAAATGGTCAGGTACGCATGCATTTCTCTGACCAGCCCCCCCGTCATCACCCCCAAACACTCACTGTCTGTCAATCACTTTGCGATGGCTCTGCATGGTCAGCTTGATTGTAGTGCGATCGCAGTGGTGTCTTCGTGCATGCGCACTGCGATGCATGCGCAGTAGGCAACTATCGGCCAACTGTGGGCACTGTTGCAGTTACGATCCTTAATGAATCAGACCAAGGGAGCAGCTGCTGTGTGTACTGCGTACATATCTGAATCAGGCCCTTGTGGCAACTTCCAGTACAGATAGTTAGGAAGAGAAATCATGTGTCACTTTTATTTGAAGGCATCTGCCTTTGTAGCCACTTGAAGTAGAAAACATATTCAAATATTAATAAACATATGAACTCCTGTAAATTATATTTGTACAGACAGTGAGTTTATTATCACTGCAGTGTTCATTAGAAAACACTGGAATAATGCTATCCCTATACTCATTGTGATTTATAATTTTACAATAGGGATATATTATCATATATATGTTAAAAACAGTCACTAGCTGAACATACATGTATATTAGAGGTTATAAAAAATACTAAGTGCGCTGTCAATCAGCAGGCAGTTAGAGGTTGTCAGCCCCTAGGGTATGTAAGTACATATATTTAGAAACCAGCGCTTATAGGTCACAAAAAAATAATCATAAATTGAGAAACGGGTGTATAAAATACCATGTATCACATTTATTGCGTATACATATATCAATATAAAAATACCAATATCACATAGGAGTTTAGTATCAGTACTTTTTAGCTGCTAGGAGGACCCATGATTAAATGATGGATTAGACATAGCTAGTGTCTAATCCATCATTTAATCAGGGGTCCTCCTAGCAGCTAAAAAGTACTGATACTAAACTCCTATGTGATATTGGTATTTTTATATATTTTTTGCATATGTAAGTTATGATTATATTTTTAATACATGTATATTAATAATGAATTATTTCCACATTGCACACATATAACTATGAGCAGAGGTATCTCTATTGGTTTATTTTATATTGAATGGACCTGGTGTGGTTTTGCGGCATATAGCTCTGTGGTTAGGGAGTGGGGGAGAGAAGATGTAAATCTGAACCTGAGCCTCTATTCTTATGCTGTATACACACGTAAAGATTTTCTGTCCAACCATCCAACTAGTTGATTGGTTGGAATGAAGATCTGGTAACGTATGGGAGTAACTGATTATCAGCAATTTGCTCCTAAATGCCAGAAAACAGATGAAAATGGTCGTTCAGACAAGTTTGTTAAATGTTTGATCTAAACAATTTGTTCAAACACCAGTTTTTGTCCATTTTCCGGCGTTTGGGAGCAAATTGCTGATTGTCATTTGCTTTCATACCTTACCAGATTTTCATTCCAACCAATCAACTAGTTGGATAGAAAATCTTTACGTGTGTACCCAGCTCTCGAATGATGCATTGCTACATGCTTTGTTTTTATGCATACATTTTAACTAGTTATGTTTGTCTTTGCAAGGTGATCATGACCACTCAAGAGTGAACCTGTGAATGAGAAGATTGCAGCAATCAGATACAGTCAATCTCAATTCATTTGTAAGGTGTTTTTCTGTTTAATGGACCAAGATACATTAATGTCAGTGACTTTTCAACCAGGGACTGCAAACTGTAGCTCCCTGCATAAACTACGTACTTGTCCCTAGAAGGTCACCAGCTGAAGACAATGCTAAAGCTGCATACACATGTAAAGATTTCTGTCCAACCATCCAACTAGTTGATTGATTGGAATGAAAATCTGGTAAAGTATGAAAGCAAATGACAATCAGCAATTTGCTCCCAAATGCCGGAAAATGGACAAAAACTCTTGTTTGAACAAATTGTTTAGATCAAACATTTAACAAACTTGTCTGACACCATTTTCATCTGTTTTCTGGCATTTAGGAGCAAATTGCTGATCATCAGTTACTCTCATATGTTACCAGATTTTCATTCCAACCAATCAACTAGTTGGATGGTTGGACAGAAAATCTTCACGTGTGTAACTATGCACCTTTATACCCCTTTTACACCGGAGCTAAAACCCGGGTTTTTGAAGGGTTAACCCGAGCAGCTCCCTGGTGTAAAAGGGGAGAGGGTTGGATCGCCGGGTCGAGTGACTAGGCAATCCAACCCAGGTAACTAGCAGGGTTTAACACGGGCGTAGCCCATGAAACCCTGCTGTGAGAACAGCGCACTCCGGGTCACGATGACCTGGAGTGCGCTGCTAGCCGGCCGATTGGTCCAGCTTCAAGCGACCACTTTCACTCCGGAAAAGCCGGGTCTATGCAGACCCGACTGCGGTGTGAGCGGCGCAGGCTCGGGAATATCCCGAGTCGGCGCCGGCAAAATTCTGGGTCTGATCCGGATAGGAACTTTGTTCCAACTCCGGGTCAGACCCGGAATTTAGGTGGAAAAGGGATATTAGAGTAGTAGTCCTATATAAAGGCTTATGTGAATACATGGTAATATTATTTGCAACTAATGGAGCTAGTGATTGAATATGTAGGACTATTAAAAGATGGGAGGTACTGATTGGAGGGTTTGGCTTAGATGAATGCTTCCGATAGTTAAGAAATGCTAAAATGTGTTTCTAGTAACAGTGTATTTGTGTAACAATTTGCAGGTTCTACTTGTTTTCTCTTCACCTGAAAGCTGACTATTTGGAATGATAGACTGAGCACAGTCACCTGAATGTTGGGGCGGGTAGTTAGAATTTAGAATAAAATACACTCTTGCCTCCTTCCTCATGATGCTGTCACGTAGGAGTTATGTCCCGTGTGGAGTATACAGACACAAAGATTATGAAAAATGTATTTATTAACAGTTTCTTATATAGCGCAACATATTCTGCTTCACAATTGTAAACATTAACAGAACAAAACTGGGTAATAACAGACGGACATAGAGGTAGGAAGGCCCTGCTCGCAAGCTTACAATCTAAAACAGTGGTTCTCAAACTTGGGGCCTGATTCAGAGCCGCTCGTAAGCGGCAGTACGCTCATTCCGAGCGATGTTCGCACTTCTGCGAATGCGTACGGATCGTAATACGCATGCGCGAACCAGTCAGTGCGGCCGAAAAACGTTTGTTCGCTATATAGCGAATGCCTGCTACTTTGAGTGACAGGATGAGGCGTATGTGGGTGGTAACAGGGGAAGGTGCTTGAAAACGGGGAGTGGAGATCAGAACGCAGGCGTGCTTAAAGGTCAAAACGGGCGTTTTATGGGAGTGCATAATTAATACAGCAGCGTCACTGACCACGTCACTGGGTTATTTTATAGTCAGAACTGCTCGTAAATTTGTGGTAGGAAAAACCAACCACAAGTATAGCGAGCAGTTCATACGCTGGTCGATGTACTCGATTAATCTAATAAATAGCAGACATGACGTAGGATGCGAGCGGCCAGGGGGCGTAGTTATCCAAAAAACGACCGCAAGTTTTGTTCGCTCGTTCAGACATAGAGGCGTGAACAGACCGCAAAGAGCGAACGGTTCATTTGAATAGCCACCCCTTTTTTCTGAACGACCGTCTGCAAATAGCGTCCGGCTCTGAATCAGGCCCTTGGTCCTCAGGACCCCACACAGGTCACCCAGCAGGTGCACAGGTGTAGTCATTACTCACTGACATATTTTAAAAGCTCCATAGGTGGATCTAATTATTTCACTTGTGATTCTGTGAGACCTGGAAAACATGCACTGTTTGGGGTCCTGAGGACCGAGTTTGAGAACCTGTGATCTAAAATAACAATTAGTAGCATCATTACCTGTTAATAGGAAGATAAAAGCATCTGTGATGTGTTGGAGGCATAATCAGTTGTTCCAGTCACTGCTCTTAATTTATTTGGTCCCATTTCAGACATCACCTTCACTTCATACTGTTCTTACCTGTAGAAATTAGCCAATGTTTCCTAATGGAAATAAACCTGATCTGCAAGACATTCAAGTGTCCTGTGCCTCTTTTATTCGTGCATTAGCTGTGAATCCAAAGATTGTGGGATTGTGCTATAACACTGAGCTCGTCCATCATCGTCCTCTCTCTGTTTATCATGCTAAAGTCCAACTAAAAAAATCATATTAATAACAACATTTTCATTTCACTTCAGTAGTCTATAAATATTTAGGACAATCCACAAGCTTACTGTACGTCTGTATACAGAATATAGTTTTTGCTATATTAGTATAAACAATTGGATATTTCCTCCAGCAATTCTTTTTTCCTGGTAATCATCAAAGTTAGGGGAGTATTTATCAAAGCTGGGAGAGAGAGAAATTTGTAACAAATTAATTACCAACTAATCAGCTCCTAACTATCATTTTATAAACACAGAATTCAAAATGTATATTGGAAGCTGATTGGTTAGTACTTTAATACTGGCCATATACCTGCATGTTTTCGGGCCGATTGGCCGATTTTCGACCAGTCGTGCGATGTATCGTGTGGAGATCGTGTATTTTTTTTAGTAGGATACGATCCGATGCCCGCTCCCACAGCTCCTAAAATGGATCATATGATCAGATGTGCAGCCCATATGGTTCATCGTATAGTATGCAGATCGTACCGTGTATTTTGTGCATGCGATGCATCGTGCGTCCATTCATGTAATTACAATGACTTTTTCCTGATGAGCGCATGAGGCACAAGATCGATCGTACGACAGATCGTGTGCAAAGAAAAACAACAAATCATGCCGCTGGGACTGCCAGGGAGCTCCGGGGAGTCGTGAGCTGAATCTTATCTGATGCTGGTCGCGCAGCTGCATATCTTTCACAATTTTCTCTCTCTCCCAGCTTTTGATAAATACCCCCGTTAGCCACAAGAGGGAGCCACAGAGTTGTCTCTGGCTGTGTTCCGTGTTCCTGTATGCATGTACTGTACAGTATGTTCATGTTGATGTGCTGTCTTTTGTGGGAGTATGCACTCTGGAAATTAAACCATTACAATCAATAATTGATTGAGAATAACAGGGTGCAGGGTGATCCCCCAACAATTACTAATGCAACCTTGTCACATGTTTCATAAGAAGTTTTTTTTTTCCCCCTGGCCTACAGTACACCAGAGCTTCTTAAATCCAGTCCCCGTGACACAGTGCATGTTCTCCACATATCTTTGCTGGAGCACAGGTGTATTCATTACATACTGACTGACACATTTTAAAAGATCCACATATGGTTCTAATGGGTCTGTTCATGAAGATTTGCTGTATAAAATTGTTGCTTATCACTATAGATTGCATCACTTCTATGCGATCTATAGTTTTGATAAGTAGCAATTCATGTACACTTACCTGTTTCCTGAAGCGAAGCGGTAAATCCAGGTCCTGCGATCCGATCTTCCCTTCATCTTCTCTGCATCTTGGAGTTTTATTTCTTCTGCGCATGTGCCGACATCTGTGCGGGTCATTACGGCGGCAGCAGGGGAAGGTACGGGGGGGCCGCGGGGGCAGTGGGCAGTTACGATGGTTAGTTAGCGGCTGCAGGGGAAGGAACGAAGGGGGGGGGGCTTGGGGGGCGTGCCCAATCTGGATGGGGGTGACCCGGCCTATGCACAAGCTGGGCCACATTACAATAGCGGCGGCAAAGGTAGGATCGGGAGGGGGGCACTGGGTCAGCTGGGGCAGCCGCCGACCAGCACTTAGCACGGCAGAAGGTGACCCGGGATATGCATGTGCATATATGCATATACCCGGGGCACCTCTGATTGGCTGCTGGCACATAAGGGGGAGGAGACAGCAGGGAGAAGGCAGGAAGACAGCTGTCTTCGCTGCTCTTCTGCTCTCACATCACAGCAATGATTAAACCATCCTGAGATGGCGAATGCGGTTATAAGCAGAGGAACGGAAAGCTGAGCTTTCCGTCTCTTTATGAATACAAATGTATGGTGCTGTGATACATACAGGAGCAGACGCGACGCTGGAGAAGTAATAAGCTTCTCCCGTGGTATCCTGATCTATGAATAGCTCGAAGCAGGGAAGTGTCCTGTTTTCAGCTAAACAGGACACTTTACTGCTTCATGAATAGACCCCTAAATATTTCACTTGTAATTATGTGAGGAGAACTGGAAAAGGTCCACTTTTAGAGTGGGATGTATCATGCATTGCATATTGCATGTTGCAATACATTCCTCCAGTTATCGCATGCATATCAGATTGTCGGCAACTATGACCTATACTGTAGATGGCGTTGCCTATCGGGTACATGTTCTGGAAAGTTTTGCTTTCCGGAGCTTGATACATATGGGCAATGCGGTCGAACCTCCGATTGGCATGCTGCAGCAATTTGGGGGCAAGGACAGGGCGGCGCTGTGTGCTTTTCTAGAAAACGGTGGCGTTGGCCCCGTTTTCTCTGAGTGCAAGGCCAGTGTCTGTGTCTTGATCTGCAGATTTACTGGCCCTTCAAGCGTGCAGGTGGCTGCCCTTCTGAGTAAGTTTAGGCTTACTCAGATGACCATTGCTGCAAACATTGTGACCGATGGTTGTGATGTCGATCCGGCTCTGTGCCTTCGGACTCGGGCATAAGATCTGAGATGCCGGCAGGAGGCATCTTTTCCTTTCAGATTTCATACAAATGAAATAAAAGTGTACCCAGAAGCGCAATTATTTTGATCCTTTGCTACCAGGATATCTGTTGCTGCAAGGATTTAGCACAACCATTGCTATTTTTCAGCAAGAACAAGCATTAACTATGATGTAATGTCCTGGGCCAAAATGTATTTTCCATAAGATAAGTTCTATTTTAATGGCCCTTTTGAGTGCCTTCTTTTCTAAATACTATATAGGTATATATATTTGTATTTTTATAGCTCCATCCACAGTTCCTGAACCATTTTTCCCCGAAAAATAGCCCTGAAAACAACATAAAACACAGTAAGCAAGGTGCCCCTCATGTGCCAGTGACAGACACATTTGTGTTCTATATTTCTATAATACATTATAATACAATTACACTAAAAGTAAAGATACTAAAATAGTTATATGATCTGCAAAACTATCTTACACTATATAAGTGATGCAGTGCTACAGTATAACAATTTCTTAAACTTGCCATTTATGCTTTATGGATCATTTAACAGTAAGAAAAATACTTGCCATACGCAGGGCTAGATCTTTGCATTTGTGGGGTAATATTTTGGGGGAATTTCTTTGGTTATCAATCCAAATTATTTATGATGAAAAAAATGCAGTGTACAGTATAAATATTGTAAGTGGTCTGTAAGTACTGTATATAATAAATTATAACGTGTGTGGGAAGCTATATAGAATAGCTGTGAGTATACAACAGGTAGGGTACACCTAAAACTCAGCAACACCATATACAACATCCCTTATGATAGTCTCTGGACTATATTATTACAAAACAGCTATGATCAGCCACTTCTCGGATGGTTTCAGCTGAAAATTTAAAGCTGCTCTCACATTAAGTATAAAGCCAGGCATGCTCCGTAGCTATAGTCCTCTAAGTCTATTCTGTAACAGACAATAAGGGAACCAAAGATTCTGGGAAATGTATGTGGAGCTCTGTTCGATGTAGATGCAGGAAGTAGACACTGCAGCCCAGGCTGTATTCCTCCTTTATTTGGCAGATATTAAGCTGTAGTCTATTCCCAGCACCATCATACTGTATATAGCCATGTTGCTGAATTTAGAGTCCCATCTCGATAAGAACTTGGGAATGTTATGACTCACAAGAAAGAAACATAAGACACTTGATTAAAAATATATCTGGGATCATCTCTTAAGAATCATGCCAAGATTCGGTGTCCAGCATTGCCATGTAACTTAAGTCACAACAACTGTGCATATAAAAGCTTAGGCTAAAAATATGACTTGAGATTTAAGGGATCTGAGCTCAAACAGGATTTTTTTTCAAGTTGCTCCTTCTTTATTTAAAGTGTGAATGCAGTCCTCGCTCCTAGAAAATGCTTTCTTATACCTATAATGTTCATAAATCAAAGTAATGATGGGTGCCTGCTTTGTGCCCATTATTAAAGTAGCAGTGGGTCTGCAAAATCAACATGTTGGTACCAAGTTATTAGATCCTCCTGCAATTCTATAAGACTTAACATTTGATTAACCAAGACAATACCAGAGTGCTTTCCATACTACAGGAACAATTCCTAAACCTCTCTGTGTCTGTGTATGTAATGCAGACACATGTGACTGGCCAGACCAGGCGATTTCTGGCCTTTGGGGCTGATTGTCTCCATCACTTTACTCTACTGTGGCCCGCTGTATTAGCGTGGTTAGAAGGTAAATGAATAGTCATACACAGGCCTCCAGCTGATATCTTCCAACACCTTTTTTGGCTGCATACACACGTAAAGATTTTCTGTCCAACCATCCAACTAGTTGATTGGTTGGAATGAAAATCTGGTAAGGTATGGGAGTAACTGATGATCAGCAATCTGCTCCCAAACGCTGGAAAATGGACAAAAACTGTTGTTTGATCAAATTGTTTAGATCAAACATTTAACAAACTTGTGTGAACGTCCATTTTCATCTGTTTTCTGGCATTTAGGAGCAGATTGCTGATCATCAGTTACTCCCATACGTTACCAGATTTTCATTCCAACCAATCAACTAGTTGGATGGTTGGACAGAAAATCTTTACGTGTGTACCGTTTAATGATAATCATTTGAAAAAATCGTTCACTTTCTGAGTCAAACGATGAACGATTATCGTTCATGCGCGTTCACGTTTGTAGTTTGTAGTTCAGTCAGACTTGTCAACTGAACGATTTTTATTAAGGAAATATGCAAAAATCGTTTGTAGTTAAAAAAAATCGTTCATTACACTTTAAAAAATCTGACAGAAAATCGTTCAGAAAATTGTACATGCAGCTTTAAGCTATGGTGCCCCCCGATTTGGCTTGCTGAAGGTATTTGGGGATTTTAAACGGGCTGAATAGCTGCTGTTTTTTATTATTTTTTTTAGACAGTTTACCTTTGGGGGACTGTCTGAAGGTTGTAGGGGGGTTCCCCCAACGTTGCACCCCAAAACCCCAATTCTGCACTTTTTTCCACCTGCTATGCGCAAAACTTTTTTGCCTAGTATATTGCATTGACTTCCGCCTAGGCGGAAAGTCTTTCAAATTGAATACGGGGTAAAACCAAAACAGGCGAAAATTATGTAATTTGTGAAAAAGTATCGCGGATCCGGATTTTTCGCCTCAAATTGAATACGGGCCATAGTAGTAGAACTTATGTAGAGAATCAGGACAGTTATATCACATTTTCTGTCACTTAAACCTCTTTTACACCAAAGTGCCGAGTTTGATCCGGGAGTTGGAACACTGGAGCTCATTCAGACCAGAACGCTAGATGCGTACGCTCGCTCCCAGCGTATGCAAATTCGGCTAAGTGACGGCATGGCAGGTATTTGCACGGCAAGGCATAAGCACACTCACTATGTCTTAGCGTGCGATTGCTTTGTGTATGTAGACACCCACCAGCCATTCATAAGACGCCCACTTGTGCACATCATCTTCTGGAAGTGCTTGTAACCATTGGTACATCGAGCACCATCGGATACGATTGCAGGCTTAAGGTTGCCTTTACCCTGCCGCAAGCACAGTGATCACTTCAGAGTGAAATCCCATTAAGTGATGTGTACTATGATGCTGCCTTTTAATTATGTACGCCTCTGAAACAGCGTTGAGGCACTGAGGCTTGCCTGCGTTCGCACCTCCACTCTCCCATTTCCAGTGGTCAGCCCCTGTCACCACCCACAAACGGCCTCTCCTGTCAATCACTCTACTGGGCAGTCTATACGCAGCGAGTGAACGCATCCCGATCTCTCGCATTGTTTTGCACATGCGCATTGCGATGCGTATGCATGCGCAGATAGTGACTATCGGCCAGCTACGAGCGTTCGCATCATAGTGAATGGGTCTTAATCAGCCCCACCGTTCCAATGTGGATCAGACCTGGCACAGAACCCTTTCATATATAGGCACCAACACAGGATATTCCCGAGTTGCGCCGTTCACACCCGGCTCTCCTGGCATTGCAGTGGAAGTTTGGAGATGATGTCATCTCCAAGCACCACTGCAGCCGGCCAATCGGACGGCATGCGGCACGATTCGTGACCCGGCTTGCGCCACTTACACTGGAGGGTGGCACGGGAACGACCCTGCAAAATACCCACGTTGGATCCCTGGGTCCCTGGACCCCGGGTGGATCCATTTACACTAACAAAAATCCCGGGTTGATGCGCATCAACCCGGGATTTTTATGTCGGTGTAAAAGGGGTATTTGATAACATATGAAATAAAGTAACCCCTTTTGTGCATGAAACTTCCAAATTCTGTAATAGTAGAGAAAAACAAAAGTGGCTGGATGGAAAAAGTAGAGGCTAATTCAAGCAGATGGAAACCCCAAAATCGCTGTATTTATTTAAAGCTGGGTTACTCATCAGCAGAGGAGGTTACCTGGCCAAAGAACCATCCATTGACTAAATTTAGATCAGCTCTTAGCACAAATATTAAACATTTAAAATTTGTGAAGGTAGTAATATTGGTTAATGAGATATTGGTGCCAAGGACTGTCATCACACCATGGACAAGGTTGTTTAGAAGATGTACAAGAATTCCAACCAGTTCAGCTCCTGGACCTAGTCACTGCTATTAACTACTATTGCTGCTGTCATCACTATTCCTTCTTTGGTGATCTCCTCTGTCTCCTTGGTGACAGCAGCTGCAACAACTGTCCTTGCACTTTTTCCAGCAGTGAACATGACACTAAGGTAATACACCTGGTTATATGCAATTACTCCAAACTGATCTCATGCCTCACCTGCTATGATGTAACCTTCTAGTGACTATAACAAAAATATCAGTCTACAATTCAATAAAAAAACTTCAGTAACTAATCACCCATGCTGGTATAATGCTGCCCTTAGGAGAGCTTAGCCCCCGGCATGAAACAAAGATTGCAGAAGGGTGATGCATCAGTCTGTATATGTTCAATTAGCAGTTTAATTTGCAGAAATAGAACCTGTAGCTATAATAAGCAGAGAGTATTATAGGGGAGAGAGAGTTTATCTGATTGCCATTTTTTAAGGCTAGGCTGAAATGTATTTTCCTTGTTATACTAAATAAGCAATTGTCACACTGGTTGTTTTGTCATACCTCCCAGTATTCGTACACTACAAAATAGAAATTGGCACACTGAGGCATGACTGCATCATAGTGGACGTGGTACGGTGGGACACTATATTCAGGACTGTCCTCTAAAATCATGACTGTCTTACCAAAATTGGGACAGATGGGAGGTATGGTTTTGATTTGGTCACTGGATAAATTAAATTATGAAACCTATGTATCTGTAATATCCCACAGTACACTTTAGATGGATAATAAAATATTGGCCTCATGTACAGAACGTTTCCAGCTAAAGGTGCAAATTTGTACCTAGACAAACAATGTTGCCATGCAAGCAGAGCAAATGCAATTGTCTTTCCATGCAGGCAAACACAGGCTGTTTTTGCATGAAGCACATGAATAGTACTGTACTAGCTTTATTTTAATTTAACACTGTAATTTAGACGAGTTGGGCAAAGATTTTCCCACCTACCAACTCATTCATCTGTCTGCACATTTTTAGTGTAAAATAGCAGTTTCTAGCGGGATTAATTCTAAATTAGGCCCACTCTGTTTAATTTACATCTAAATAAATCTTATATAAGGAACTTGTAAGCAATTCCAGAAATTAGGCAGAATAGAGAAAGCTCAGAGGGATACAGAACATCTCTTTCTTACATAAAGCCAGTAGCTAATAAGGCTCATTTATATACTGCTTCTCTATATGTGCAAATGCCCAGGAAGCCTTGTCATGCCACGATGGAGGCATATCCATATCACAGTAGGCCCATGGCCATTCCCACATGGCTTCAGCAACCTTGCAAAGTACTAGGCTGCACCTTATCCACCTCTGTTCTATCTAAGCACGCATTCACTGCATCACGGACCAGTGGCAGGTGTGCTGACACCCGTTTCCGACTGCTCTGCTGTGTAGTGTAGCAGTGAATGGGACATACTGTACCTCCCAAATTTTCATTCTTTGGGACAATGCAGTCCTGATTTGGTTGGTGGGGCACAGCCATCAAATAGTTACTGTTCTACCCAAATGGGGACACTTGAGAGGTATGTTAGTGTGGCTACAGTAATTGTCCCCACAGCACTTCATATTGACTACTTTGCAGTCCTTGGTGCTAATGTGTTTATAGCTTTGCAGAGTTATGATAACCCTTATTATGTGTGTGAATATATAACATCAAAGAATAACCCAATGCTCTGTTTTGCTAAATTTATGGCTAATATTAAGCATGATCATGATGTAATATTAGAATATAAATAACTGTTAAAAAATTGGAACTGTCTTTCTTAAATGGGTCATTGTTGTGCATTTAAAGGTTTACTATTACATTTGTTGAAATACAATGTATCACAGTCTAACTGAATGGTGCAAATTGTGCCCCATTAAAAGTACCAGATAAGATATGATCTGGTGCACAAAGATTGTCCCTGAAAAGTAGACTGTTCTACTCCCTCCAGCAAGGCAGGGAGCTCCCATGTAACTGTACCCTTTCACCTTGTCCAGAGATTCCCAAACGCGGTCCTCAAGGCTCCCCAACAGTTCAGGTTTTAAGGAATGGGATTGAAATACCGGCGGCTGCACAGTGCCTAACCCTAACCTCCCCCAGGGGTGCCTAAACCTAACCCCACCTCCCCGCACCCTAAACCTAACCCTCCCGAGGGGTGCCTAACCCTAGCCTCTCCCTAGTGGCGCCTAATCCTGACCCCCCTTCCCCTAGCCTAAGCCTAACCTTTCTCGGGGGGGGGGGGGTGCCTAACCCTAAATTCCCTTGGAGGTCCCTAAACCTAACCCCCTCATCCCCGGGCTGTGTTATACCTACCAGTCAGACGATGATCAGGATGGCGGGGGTCAGTCTTCCGGCGTCGGGATTAACATAAGCGTTGGCATTTCGACGCCTATATTAAGTCCCATGTCGGGCAGGAAGTGTCGGTATTTAGACCGGCGGCATTGCATCCGCCGGTCTATTAACTACATTCAGGTATTAGAGATATTCATGGTTGAGCACAGGTGGCTTAATTAGTGCCTCAATCAATTTCATTTAACCACATCTGCTCAACCATGGATATCTCTAAAACCTGAACTGTTGGGAAGCCTTGAGGACCGTGTTTGGGAACCTCTAACCTAGTCTCATATTAATAACAACTCATGTGAGTAATCAGCATTCAACAAGGAACACCCCCAAATCACCCAATTTCTCTCATCATCTGATGCAAAATCTTGGAGTCAGCATTTGCATTGCAGATTTGCACTTTGACAGCTAGTGGCCTTAGGGCCTGATTCAGTACAGATCGCAATATGCTAATGCTTACCACAGCTCAGCTGGCATAGAGACGCCCACTGCTGCTTTCTCACATCCATCCAACCACGCTCTTCTGCGTAAACATCGGTACCATCGACATACATCGACCCGTCACGCACATTTGCACCAGATCTGACCAGTTGCAGAAACTGCAAGTCTCGTCCCACACAGTAAGTGCTGCGTATGTAACTAATTTATGCATGCCCATACAATGGCATTCAAATGGACAGGCACGTCTACGTTTCTCTGACCACTCCCCTGTCACCAACCCAAAGCTCTGAAGGCATGTCACTCACTCTGCAATGGATTCCTCTGTGTGTGCGTGATTGCAGCGCAGTGCGGCTTATACGCATGTGCAATGGCAAATAATTGCTCGGTCTGCAGTTGCATTTGCGATCGCTGCTGAATCAGGCCCTTAATGCATGACTATGACAAACATGTAATTACATCAAGGTACCATTAGAGGGAGACAAGAGCTCAAATTCTTTTCTTTGCAAAAGCAAGTACATGTTTTGCAATATGTTATATAAGAACACAGTAACTTTTTCAGTACTAAAGAAGTCTGATTTAGAGTTGGGAGCAAAGCAAGCAAAAGGAGCAGATTCACACCATGGAAAAGCCATGTTGATCTACAGGTGGGGAAAATTAAAAATGAGCAGAGATATAAAAAAGGGATGGATGTGTCTTAGCTGAAAATTAAATTGCAGTTGTAAAAGAAAGCTGTCCAGTATTAGTGGGTACATGCATCAGCAGCCAATATTTACCCTGCATGACAAAAAAAAATATATATATATTTTAGGATTTTGCTCACATCTCGGAATCAGCCCTAATGTGTACATAAATTATGACCTGGCAATCCCTTTCCTCCCTAAATCCATTTAAAGCCGCTTAATGCACCTTCAAAGTTTTCTTGGACATCTACAAGATCTAGATTTCATATTTCCTAACCACTGTCCTGTGTTACTTTTTTACCCAGCAAAAAACTCAGAAGGTAATAAGGTAATAATAACTACTTTATGCTTGAACCGTGGGGGCATCCATGTGCGTGGGTGTGTAAAGCGATAAGGGAAAGGTGCCTGATACAGGTGAACATCTCACTGGATTCTAAAATCTGATCACCTCCCCGAGGCTATTGCCAGAACATACATGCAATAAACTCATATCCCCATATTATCAATCCACACCTTGTTTTATGAGTTGGCAGATGGAACAGTAAAAGCGTGCACCCTCCAACTACTTTAGGACAAAACCCTTCATTAACTTCATGTCCTTTTACTCCTGTGCCTACTATAATGTAACGTAACAAAAATGCTCTTGATCCACCCAGCTTGTCCCAAACTGCATCCTGCAAGGACCATCGTCACATAATCTAGGTGCTTTCCCATAATCAGATAATCCATGTGCTTTCCCATAATCAAACAATCCATGTGCTTTCCCATTATCAGATAATCCCTGTGCTTTCCCATAATCAGATAATCCCTGTGCTTTCCCATAGTCAGATAATCCCTGTGCTTTCCCATAGTCAGATAATCCCTGTGCGTTCCCATAGTCATATAATCCCTGTGCTTTCCCATAATCAGATAATCCATTTGCTTTCCCATAATCAGATAATCCATTTGCTTTCCCATAATCAGATAATCCCTGTGCTTTCTCATAATCAGATAATGAATGTGTTTTCCCATAATCAGATAATCCATGTGCTTTCCCATAATCAGATAATCCATGTGCTTTACCATAATCAGATAATCTATGTGCTTTATAATCCATGTGCTTTCCCATAATCAGATAATCCATGTGCTTTCCTAAAATCAGATAATCTATGTGCTTTCCTATAATCAGATAATACATGTGCTTTCCCATAATCAGATAATCTATGTGCTTTCCCATAATCCATGTGCTTTCCTTTCCCATAATCAGATAATCCATGTGCTTTCCCATAATCAAATAATCTATGTGCTTTCCTATAATCAGATAATCCATGTGCTTTCCCATAATCAAATCTATGTGTTTTCCCATAATCAGATAACCCATGTGCTTTACCATAATCAGATAATCTATGTGCTTTCCCATAATCCATGTGCTTTCCTTTCCCATAATCAGATAATCCATGTGCTTTTCCATAATCAAATACTCTATGTGCTTTCCTATAATCAGATAATCCATGTGCTTTCCCATAATCAAATAATCTATGTGCTTTCCTATAATCAGATAATCCATGTGCTTTCCCATAATCAGATAATCTACAGTATGTGCTTTCCCATAATCAGATAATCCAAGTGCTTTCCCATAATGAGATAATTTTAGGTGCTTTCCCATAATCAGATAATTTAGGTGCTTTCCCATAATCAGATATTCTATGTGTTTTCCCATAATCAGATAATCCCTGTGCTTTCCCATAATCAGATAATCCATGTGCTTTCCCATAATCAGATAATCTATGTGCTTTCCCATAATCAGATAATTCATGTGCTTTCCCATAATCAAATAATCCATGTGCTTTCCCATAATCAGATAATCCATGTGCTTTCCTAAAATCAGATAATCTATGTGCTTTCCTATAATCAGATAATCTATGTGCTTTCCCATAATCAGATAATCTATGTGCTTTCCCATAATCCATGTGCTTTCCTTTCCCATAATCAGATAATCCATGTGCTTTCCCATAATCAAATAATCTATGTGCTTTCCTATAATCAGATAATCCATGTGCTTTCCCATAATCAAATCTATGTGTTTTCCCATAATCAGATAACCCATGTGCTTTACCATAATCAGATAATCTATGTGCTTTCCCATAATCCATGTGCTTTCCTTTCCCATAATCAGATAATCCATGTGCTTTTCCATAATCAAATAATCTATGTGCTTTCCTATAATCAGATAATCCATGTGCTTTCCCATAATCAAATAATCTATGTGCTTTCCTATAATCAGATAATCCATGTTCTTTCCCATAATCAGATAATCTACAGTATGTGCTTTCCCATAATCAGATAATCCCTGTGCTTTCCCATAATCAGATAATCCCTGTGCTTTCCCATAATCAGATATGTGTTTTCCCATAATCAGATAATCCATGTGCTTTCCCATAATCAGATAATCAGATAATCCATGTGCTTTCCCATAATCAGATAATTCATGTGCTTTCCCATAATCAAATAATCTATGTGCTTTCCTATAATCAGATAATCCATGTGCTTTCCCATAATCAGATAATCTACAGTATGTGCTTTCCCATAATCAGATAATCCCTGTGCTTTCCCATAATCAGATAATCCCTGTGCTTTCCCATAATCAGATAATTGTAGGTGCTTTCCCATAATCAGATAATCTATGTGTTTTCCCATAATCAGATAATCTATGTGTTTTCCCATAATCAGATAATCCCTGTGCTTTCACATAATCAGATAATCTATGTGATTTCCCATAATCAGATAATCCCTGTGCTTTCCCATAATCAGATAATCCATGTGTTTTCCCATAATCAGATAATCCCTGTGCTTTCCCATAATCAGATAATCTATGTGTTTTCCCATAATCAACTAATCTATGTGTTTTCCCATAATCAGATAATCCCTGTGCTTTCCCATAATCAGATAATCTATGTGTTTTCCCATAATCAGATAATCCCTGTGCTTTCCCATAATCAGATAATCTATGTGTTTTCCCATAATCAGATAATCTATGTGTTTTCCCATAATCAGATAATCCATGTGTTTTCCCATAATCAGATAATCCATGTGATTTCCCATAAAACTTGGCTGTGGTTTTGCACATTTGCAGTTTGTATATGTAATGTTAATGGAGAACAATTATACATTTTTACAAAATATTTTTACTTCTTAAAAATTCATATTTTCTTGTGCTGTTTCAGTTGAAAAAAAAAATTAAATAAACTGTATTATGTAAATTCTATGTGCTTTCCTATAATCAGATAATCCATGTGCTTTCCCATAATCAAATAATCTATGTGCTTTCCCATAATCCATGTGCTTTCCTTTCCCATAATCAGATAATCCATGTGCTTTTCCATAATCAAATAATCTATGTGCTTTCCTATAATCAGATAATCCATGTGCTTTCCCATAATCAAATAATCTATGTGCTTTCCTATAATCAGATAATCCATGTGCTTTCCCATAATCAGATAATCTACAGTATGTGCTTTCCCATAATCAGATAATCCCTGTGCTTTCCCATAATGATATAATTTTAGGTGCTTTCCCATAATCAGATAATTTTAGGTGCTTTCCCATAATCAGATAATCTATGTGTTTTCCCATAATCAGATAATCCCTGTGCTTTCCCATAATCAGATAATTTTAGGTGCTTTCCCATAATCAGATAATCTATGTGTTTTCCCATAATCAGATAATCCATGTGCTTTCCCATAATCAGATAATTCAGGTGCTTTCCCATAATCAAATAATCTATGTGCTTTCCTATAATCAGATAATCCATGTGCTTTCCCATAATCAGATAATCTACAGTATGTGCTTTCCCATAATCAGATAATCCCTGTGCTTTCCCATAATCAGATAATCCATGTGCTTTCCCATAATCAGATAATTCATGTGCTTTCCCATAATCAAATAATCTATGTGCTTTCCTATAATCAGATAATCCATGTGCTTTCCCATAATCAGATAATCTACAGTATGTGCTTTCCCATAATCAGATAATCCATGTGTTTTCCCATAATCAGATAATCCATGTGTTTTCCCATAATCAGATAATCTATGTGTTTTCCCATAATCAGATAATCTATGTGTTTTCCCATAATCAGATAATCCCTGTGCTTTCCCATAATCAGATAATCTATGTGTTTTCCCATAATCAGATAATCCATGTGTTTTCCCATAATCAGATAATCCATGTGATTTCCCATAAAACTTGGCTGTGGTTTTGCACATTTGCAGTTTGTATATGTAATGTCAATGGAGAACAATTATACATTTTTACAAAATATTTTTACTTCTTAAAAATTCATATTTTCTTGTGCTGTTTCAGTTGAAAAAAAAAATTAAATAAACTGTATTATGTAAATTCTATGTGCTTTCCTATAATCAGATAATCCATGTGCTTTCCCATAATCAAATAATCTATGTGCTTTCCTATAATCAGATAATCCATGTGCTTTCCCATAATCAGATAATCTACAGTATGTGCTTTCCCATAATCAGATAATCCCTGTGCTTTCCCATAATGAGATAATTTTAGGTGCTTTCCCTTAATCAGATAATTTTAGGTGCTTTCCCATAATCAGATAATCTATGTGTTTTCCCATAATCAGATAATCCCTGTGCTTTCCCATAATCAGATAATCTATGTGTTTTCCCATAATCAGATAATCCATGTGCTTTCCCATAATCAGATAATTCATGTGCTTTCCCATAATCAAATAATCTATGTGCTTTCCTATAATCAGATAATCCATGTGCTTTCCCATAATCAGATAATCTACAGTATGTGCTTTCCCATAATCAGATAATCCCTGTGCTTTCCCATAATCAGATAATCCCTGTACTTTCCCATAATCAGATAATTCTAGGTGCTTTCCCATAATCAGATAATCCCTGTGCTTTCCCATAATCAGATAATCTATGTGTTTTCCCATAATCAGATAATCCCTGTTCTTTCCCATAATCAGATAATCCCTGTGCTTTCCCATAATCAGATAATCCATGTGTTTTCCCATAATCAGATAATCCCTGTGCTTTCCCATAATCAGATAATCCCTGTTCTTTCCCATAATCAGATAATCCCTGTGCTTTCCCATAATCAGATAATCCATGTGCTTTCCCATAATCAGATAATCCCTGTGCTTTCCCATAATCAGATAATCTATGTGCTTTCCCATAATCAGATAATCTATGTGTTTTCCCATAATCAGATAATCTATGTGTTTTCCCATAATCAGATAATCCCTGTGCTTTCCCATAATCAGATAATCCCTGTGCTTTCCCATAATCAGATAATCTATGTGTTTTCCCATAATCAGATAATCCCTGTGCTTTCCCATAATCAGATAATCTATGTGTTTTCCCATAATCAGATAATCCCTGTTCTTTCCCATAATCAGATAATCCATGTGCTTTCCCATAATCAGATAATCTATGTGTTTTCCCATAATCAGATAATCCCTGTTCTTTCCCATAATCAGATAATCCCTGTGCTTTCCCATAATCAGATAATCCATGTGTTTTCCCATAATCAGATAATCAGATAATCTATGTGTTTTCCCATAATCAGATAATCCCTGTGCTTTCCCATAATCAGATAATCTATGTGTTTTCCCATAATCAGATAATCTATGTGTTTTCCCATAATCAGATAATCCCTGTGCTTTCCCATAATCAGATAATCTATGTGTTTTCCCATAATCAGATAATCCCTGTTCTTTCCCATAATCAGATAATCCATGTGTTTTCCCATAATCAGATAATCCCTGTGCTTTCCCATAATCAGATAATCCATGTGTTTTCCCATAATCAGATAATCCATGTGATTTCCCATAAATCTTGGCTGTGGTTTTGCACATTTGCAGTTTGTATATGTAATGTCAATGGAGAACAATTACACATTTTTACAAAATATTTTTACTTCTTAAAAATTCATATTTTCTTGTGCTGTTTCAGTTGAAAAAAAAATAATTAAATAAACTGTATTATGTAAATTCTATGAAAATTATATTTTATTGTGGTGTAACTAAACTAGACCCCCAATATACTCATTAACATTAGAATGGTTGAGAAAGTAAGAGTCTCAGAGCAGAAAGAAGGGCCAGCCTAGGGATTAGACAATATTTCAGGACATCCCGATTTATAGAATATCCACCATAATCCCCGTTGCTTTGAATTTAGCCAGTCTGATAACTGTAGAGTCAGATGTCTGCAGCAGACAAGCGTTCCTTCCCTTCTTATATCTCTGCGCATTTCTGCACTTAACCCATCCATCTGCCCTGACACGGGATCTCCTCAGCTGTCCTTGTCTCTGACAGGAAGGGACAGTTTTATTTCCATGTGCAGGTTTTCACAGATACTTAATCCGCTACACGACACAGGACATGCCAAGACTACATACAGAGAGGGCAGCAGGTTATGTCAACATTTTATCTAGCTTTCTCCCTTTTCTTATGATAAAATTAGACCTATCCCATTTGCCTCTGACACTTCACTCACTTTTACTTACAGCTATTTATACTGTACTTCCTACTGCTCATCCTGCTGTCTGTATAAGATGTAGAAGGAGCACACTGCATTCCCTCCTCCACCTCCAGTATGCTCCTATGTATTTACTTTATGGACCTCTCTATCGGAGGAGATCCCTGAATGGAGGCCCAAGTGGCAAGTGAGGGGGATGGGACCAGTGGTGGGCTGGGCCGGTGGGCAGGGTGCCATGTGTCCCCCGGGCCACAGCGTCATGCGGGCCGCGGGCCGGTGCCGGCTCCGGCAGCTGTGTGCTTGTTGTAAGCAGCAGCCAATGAGAGTCTGTCAGACTCTCATTAGCTGCTGCGCCCACTGCGGGAGCCGCTCCATCTTCCAGCTCCCGCAGTGGGCAATGGGAAAGACGTCATGATGTCATATGACGTCTCTCCCATAGTGCAGAGCGACCCGGCCCGGGAGGACAGACGGAGGAGCAGATGACAGCGGGAGCGGGGATTCAGGTAAGTGTTTTTTTTTATTTTGTTTTTTATATTATGTGTGTCTACTGGGGGGGGGGTCTGGCACTACTGAGGGGGGAACTACTACTATTGGAGGCATTACAAGGGGGGTGGGGGACTACAACTACTGGGGGCACTACAAGGGGGGGACTACTACTACTGGGGGCACTACAAATGGGGACTACTACTACTGGGGGCACTACAAGGGGGAGGGGACTACTACTACTGTGGACTACTACTACTGGGGGCACTATAAGGGGACTACTACTACTACTACTGGGGACACTACAAGGGGGGTGGGGGACTACTACTACTGGGGACTACTACTACTGGGGACACTACAAGGGGGCGACTACTACTACTGGGGACACTACAAGGGGGGGACTACTACTGGGGGCACTACAGGGGGGGACTACTACTACTGGGGGCAATACAAGGGGGGGACTACTTCTAATGGGGGCACTACAAAGGGGGGGACTACTACTACTGGGGGCACTGCAAAGGGGGGGACTACTACTACTGGAGGCACTACAAAGGGGGGGACTACTACTACTGGGGGCACTACAAAGGGGGGGACTACTGGGGGCACTACTGGAGGCCTGCATAAGGGTGTTCTCTTCTGTGGCACACAGGGGCACTGCATATGGGCACTACGACAGGGGGCTGCCCTAATCTTTAAATCTTTTTTACTTTACATTAATCCCATATGGACCCGCCTCCTCCCTGGAACACTTGAGGGGGGGGGCACCGTAGCTCGCATATTCTTCGGACACCCTGGCTACATGCTACTCCTCTGCCAGGGACGCCTGCATGCATTTGCCCCCCAGGCTAAAAGTAGCCAGCCAGCCCCTGGATGGGACCATGATGATAGGATTAGCTATGAATAACATCATCAAGCTGCACTCTGTCCACTTCTTTTCCTAAGTGTGCTGGATGTGGGAAGGCAGTCTATTTGCCCAGTAGGACTCCCAGACATTATGGTGTAGTAAGCAAGTATGGGTGATGTGGAAGATGACTGCTCCCCTTCAATTCTATACTCTGCTTTAGAACAAAGCATAGAGTAAGTCAGTTTGGGAGCAGCTAGCTAGGTCCATAGATGAAGGCCTACCAGGCCGCTGGATGCCTGTGGTCCACCTCTAGTCTAGAGTAATTAGAAATTGACATCTGATTGGTTGCTATGGGTTGCAAAACATCACTGATCTGATCTCTACACCATGTTATTACAGATTACTTGCATTCTTTACATCCATAGAACACAATTTGATGCAAAATTTGGCCTCTGAAAACAGAGCACCACCTTTTTCTCTCAAAGCTTGTCTATGAACTGGGATCCCCACTGCTACAAAGAGATATGTTCTTCCGACTTCTCCTGTACCTTGTGACAAATAAGAACTCCAGAAAAAGAATGCTTTCTCAGGTGTGCCAGATCTCTCCATCATTTAGGAGCATCCCAGACATTTTCACAGTGTGTTACTTTCCACAGTGTGTTACTATCCATAGTGTGTTACTTTCCACATTGTGTTACTATCCACAGTGTGTTACTTTCCACAGTGTGTTACTTTCAACAGTGTGTTACTATCCATAGTGTGTTACTTTCCACAGTGTGTTACTATCCATAGTGTGTTACTTTCCACAGTGTTTTACTATCCACAGTGTGTTACTATCCATAGTGTGTTACTTTCCACAGTGTTACTATCCATAGTTTGCTACTATCCACAGTGTGTTACTTTCCACAGTGTGTTACTTTCAACAGTGTGTTACTATCCATAGTGTGTTACTTTCCACAGTGTGTTACTAACCATAGTGTGTTACTTTCCACAGTGTTTTACTATCCAGTGTGTTACTATCCATAGTGTGTTACTATCCATAGTGTGTTACTATACACAGTGTATTACTATCCATAGTGTGTTACAAGGTGACTGATCAACCCTCATTCTATACACCATATTGTATAGGCAGCACAGACAGTGTAATGATTAGCATTATTGCCTCACAGCACTGAGGTTGTGGGTTTGATTCTCACTGCGGCCATAAATGTGTGGAGTTTGTATATTCTCCCTGTGCTTACGTCGATATCCTCCGGGTGCTCCAGTTTCCTTCCACACTCCAAAAATATATTGGTAGCTTAATTGGCCCCCAACACAAATTATCCCTAGTGTGTACAGTATGTATGTGCGTGTACATGTTGTAGAGAATATAGATTGCAAGCTCCACTGGAGCAGTGACTGATGAGAATGGTCAAAATAATCTCTGTAAAGCGCCACGGAATATGTGTGTGCTATATAAATAGCTAGTAATAAATAAATAATAATAATAGTATAGATCTCTTGATCCTGACAGAAGCAATTCTCACTTCTTCCCCTTGGATCTTCTGTTACATGAAGAATCACTTACAAACTGCTCACTTGTGAGACCTTAATCATGTGTGTTAGAAACTGTCTTAGAACCAGCTCTAAAGTTTTCCAGAATGTTACAAAATGATTATGGAGTCTATTTATTACAATGCTGCGGTAACTAACGTTATGTATCGTGGCTTATTGCAACAATACCCAGTGTTGTTCCGCAGCTATTTATCATGCCACGGCTGCTCTGAGAGCCTCCAGCAAAACTCTGATCCTCAACAAGTATTTTCTTTAGACTAACACTGCCGCTAATGGGTTAAAGTGATGCATATGGATAGCCTGACAGGGATCCAGCAAAGCCTTTCCATTTTGCTGGTCTCTATTGCTGGTTACAGTACTCCACCCTGAATGAAGCTTTTTGCAGCTTAAATTGCTCAGTCTTCATCCCCATACCGGGAATAACCCAGCACATTGAAGTGGGAATGACTATCAACCAATCAGCGGTCCGCCCATAGACTTCAATGGAATTTACTACGACTCCGGCTTCATTTGTGAAGTACTGTACTTAGGGCCTGATTCAGCAAGGATAGCGATTGCTAAAGCATAAGCAGACGGCTGAATGTTGCATACTATGCATGCATATGAATGATTGACAGGCAGTGAGCGTTTGGGGGTGGTGATGGGGAGGTGGTCGGAGAAATGCAGATGTGTCTGTCCGTTGAACGCCGTTGCATGGGCGTGCATAAATTAGCCTCTGCGATTGTACGAGGTTGTTCAAAAAGTAATGCCTAAATGTTCACAACTCAAATTTTATTATAGATACAGATTTGAAAATTTGCAGTAAAATACTTTGAAGTCTTAGTAACAGAATGATCCTACAAAAAAAATTCACCATTTGCCCTCAAACATTTTCTCCACCTCTCAATCCAAGCTGTGAATCCACTTTGGAAAAATTCCAGTGGTTGGTGTTTGACCCAGGAACGTATGGCGTTTTTAAAAAGCTCCATGTCTTCAAAATGTTGACCACGGTAACAGTTTTTGTGAGGGCCAAACAGATGAAAGTCAGAAGGGGCCAAATCAGGGACTGTATGGTGGATGTGACATTATTGCACACCCCATTTTGGCAATGGCCGCAGATGTTGCCATCGAAGTGTGAGGTCTGGCATTGTTGTGGTGTAAGATAACATTTGACAGTCGAATTGTTGACCTTTTTTGCAGATGGCTTCTTTCAGCTTCTTAAATGTAATAATATATCGATCACTGTTGATTGATTGGCTTTGTTCCAAGTAATCGATGAGAATAACACCTCGGCAATCCCAGAAGAATGTGGCCATGACTTTGTTTACGGATCGCTGTGATTTAAACTTTTTTGGCCTAGGTGAACTTAGGTGTTTCCATTGCTTTGATTGGGCCTTTATTTCTGGGTCAGTAAGGAATACCCAGGTCTCATCTCCTGTAAGTCATTTTCCAAAAATGTCTCAGGGTTGGCTTCAAAATTGGTGAAAAGGTCATTGCACACTACCACCCTCTGGGCCTTATGATCCCTGGTTAATTGCTTTGGAATCCATTTAGCACACACTTTACAATATCCCAAATAATTGATTAGTGTTTTTACAGTGCCATGGCTACATTCAAGTTCATCACTGATATCTCTGATGGTCACACAATGGTCTTTCTGAATCATGGCATCGACTTTGTGTCAGTTCTCTGCTGTCACTGCAGTTGATGGTCTGCCACCACAAGGTTTTTTTGGGGTGCACTGCGCCCCGGATGTGAACCCCTTAGTGTTAGGGACTGCTAGTGACAGAGAAGCCGTGACAAGGCCTAGCAGCTTCCCATGTATTTGCAAATGCATGCAACTAATATCTCTGAATTATTATTACCATGTAGTCTTCATGTCACGGCTGCCGACACTTGAGACTCCTGGGAGGAGGCAGGCCTACTAGGCACAATAAACTGGGGTGGCTTTAGGAATGACTTTTTCATGAAATCTTGATAGCACGGAATAAAACTAAATGGAATTTATTCACAGGAGAAATATAATAGCAACATCTCACATAAAGTTTCAACAACACTGAGGTTCACATAAGCAATAATAAGTATAGGAGAAAACCCCCAATATAGTCTTTAACTCAGAAAAGTTAATATGGTAGGGAACCCCGAGGCTAACACCTCAGGATGGTATAGAGGGGTTTCACCTGGGTGGAACCCTGTAGTGATGGAGATCCGGAGCAGAGTGAGCCCTGTGATGCGGTTAAAGATGGAGCAGGGTTAAGCCCTGTGATGCTGTGAAGTTGAAGCAGGGTTGAGCCCTGTGATGCGGTGAGGTCGGAGCAGGGTTGAGCCCTGTGAAGAGATGTGATTCCGGAACAGGGATGAGCCCTGCGGTGTAACTAGAATCCGGAGCGGGGTTGAGCCCCGCAATGCAATGAAGGTTTGAAGCGGGCTTGAGCCCTGTGAAGCGATGTGGTTCTGGAACAGGGTTGAGCCCTGCGGTGTGGCTAGAATCCGGAGCGGGGTTGAGCCCCGCGATGCAATGAAGGTTTGAAGCAGGGTTGAGCCCTGTGAAGCGGTGTGGTTCTGGAACATGGTTGAGCCCTGTAACAAAGATGGATACGATGTCCACAGGAGTGAGAGGCAACAGGCAAAGTAAATAGTGCAGCAAAAAGTGAAACCACAGCAGTGGAGCAGAAAGCAATACTTAGGCAATGGCTTATGCTGAGCTCTGTAGTGCGGCTGGTAACTGGCATCAGAAGTTAAGCTGGAACATGAGCAGAGATATAGCAAAGTCCACAAAAACCCACAGGCACAGCAGCGATCTAGCAGGAGTCCAAGAAAAGACCTGAAAGTAATGTTGCACAGACAGTGAGACACAGTTAATGACAGGCTTTATACTTTATACTAGAGGTCTGTGATCCATAGGAAGTTCAGAACATGTGACCCAAATTGAATCAGGTTTGAAATAATGAGCAATCTAGGAATCACAGAACCTGACAACACCTGGGAAACAGGTGATCACTCTCTATTCCCTGTATGTGAAGAACGCCAGCAAGCAAGGATAGCTCCTCTAACGACCACAAAGGAACTTTGGAAAAAGTAATCTATCTTTATGTACTGAAATAGTCGCAGTCCTGACAGTACCCTCCCCCTTTTTGGGTGGTCTCCGAACACCCACCAGGTTTTAAAGGGAATTTAGCATGAAAATTACGTATCAATTTAGGAGCATGGACATCAGAGTCTTTAATCCAAGATCTCTCCTCCAGGCCATAACCCTTACAGTCTACAAGGTATTGTAATTGATTTTGATGCTTACGTGAATCCAGAATCTTATCGATCTCAAACTCCACACCTCGAGGAGTTGTTATGGGAGGTACTTTAGGCAAGCTGTCATGAAATCGATTAAGAATCAATGGTCTAAGCAAGGAGACATGAAAGGAGTTAGGTACATGCATAGTTGGAGGTAACTGTAACTTACATGCCACTGGGTTGATAATTTTTGTAATACGAAAAGGCCCAATATACCGGGGTGCAAACTTCATAGTAGGTACTTTAAATCGAAGATTTCTAGTAGACAACAAGACACGATCCCCAACAGAGTATTTAGGAACAGCCGAATGTTTTCTATCAGCAAAGACCTTATAATCATGAGAGGCTTTCCTAAGACACTTATGTACCTGTCTCCAAATTCCAGAAAAATGTTGGAGGGTAGCTTTGGCTGCTGGAACATCCACTGTAGGAATTGATTGAAGCTCAGGAACTTGAGGATGCCGACCAGAATTGCTGAAAAAAGGACTCACACCTGTAGTAGATGAATAATGAAAATTATGAGCAAACTCAGCCCAAGACAAGAAATCCATCCAATCATCTTGAGAAGAAGAAATATACATTCTCAAGAAGGTCTCCAACTCCTGGTTCACTCTTTCGGTTTGTCCATTTGACTGAGGGTGATATGCAGAAGAAATCTGTAATTTAATTCGTAATGATGAACATAAAGCCCTCCAAAACCAAGCAACAAACTGGACACCCCGATCAGACACTATCTCAGAAGGAAGTCCATGAAGACAACATATCTCTTTGATAAATATATGTGCTAATTTGGGGGCTGATGGAATTCGAGCCAAAGGACAAAAATGAGCCATCTTGGTAAAATGATCCACCACTACCCAAATAACTGTACACCCCCTAGACTCAGGAAGATCTGTAATAAAATCCATGGAAAGAAGGGTCCATGGTTGGGTGGGAATGGGTAGTGGATGGAGAGGACCAACTGCAGACTGCTGGGAGGACTTATGTTGTACACACTTAGAACAAGAATGTATAAACTCTTGGACATCTTTTTTCATGGAAGACCACCAATAGGAACGTTGCAAAAATGAGTACATTTTATGAACCCCTGGATGTCCAGAGAAACGAGAATTATGAGCCCAGGAAAGCAGTTTACCTCATAACTCTGGTGCCACAAATATCTTCCCAGGAGGAGGATCAGGAGAGATAGAAATTGAAGAAAAAGCCAGAGGGTTTATTATAGGGTACCTTTGATCCTCATTTTGTTCTTTCTCTTCCAACATTGAGCGCGAAAGTACATCTGCCTTTTTATTCAATGAACCTGGACGATACCTGAGGACAAAATCAAAACAAGAAAAAAAGAGTGCCCAACGAGCTTGTCGTGGGTTCAGACAATGGACAGTTTTCAAATACAACAAATTTTTATGGTCTGTAAAAATAGTAACAGGGTGCTTTGCGCCTTCTAATAAATATCTCCATTCCTCCAAAGCTAACTTAATAGCTACCAACTCTTTGGTCCCCGATGGAGTAATTACTCTCAGCACTAGAAAACTTTCGTGAAAAAAATCCACAAGACACTGTTCTTCCATCTGCAACCACTTGAGATAAAATAGCCCCAACTCCATAAGTGGAGGCATCCACTTCTAGCATAAATGGCTTCTCAACATCAGGTTGAACTAGAATGAGGGCCACGGAAAATGCATCTTTGAGAGTCTGAAAGGCATCCACTGCCTCTGGGGACCACACTTTGGGATTAGCCCCTTTTTTAGTCATAGCAGTAATTGGAGCTACAATCGTTGAAAATGCTTTGATAAACTTTCTGTAATAAGTGGCAAAGCCTAAAAATCGCTGAATAGACTTTAATGAAGTGGGCAAAACCCAATCTTGAATAGCTTTTAACTTCTCAGGGTCCATCTGAAGTTCGGAACCGGAAATGATATACCCCAAAAAGGGTATCACTGGGACTTCAAAAACACACTTGGAGATCTTACCACAAAGCTTATTAGCTTGAAGATGACTTAATACCTATTTAACATGGGTACCATGATCAGAAAGATTCCTGGAAAAAATCAAAATATCATCAAGATAAACAATAACAAACTGATAAAGTATATCTCAGAAAATTTCATTCACAAACTCCTGGAACCCCGCAAGAGCAGTACATAAACCAAAAGGCATGACGAGGTTCTCATAATGGCCATCTCGCGTATTAAACGCAGTTTTCCACTCATCACCCTCTTTAGCTCTTAAGAAGCCCGCTCCAACGGGAGATGAAGAAGGCCTGCTAAACCCCTTTTGTAGGTTATCTTGCACATATTCCGACACGGCTTGAGTCTCAGAAACAGAACGAGGGTATACTCGACCTTTGGGTAGCCTTTTACCAGGAATAAGTTCTATAGGACAATCCCAGGGACGATGCGGTGGAAGTTCGTCTGCCGCCTGCTCAGAAAAGACATCAGCAAATTCATGATAAGGCTGTGGGAGAGAAGGTGGAACATCTACTTTCACTTCAGCCAATCGTACCACAGGAATCAAACAATTTAATTTGCATTTAGGACTCCAAGAAAGAATTTGAGAACAAGTCCAATCAATATGAGGGTTATGAAGAGTTAACCATGGTAAACCAAGAACTATATCATACATAGAAATGGGTAATACCAAAGAGTCTAAACTTTCTTCATGCAAAGCTCCTACCCTCAACTTCATAGACTTTGTTTGATGCGTAACATATCCATTAGAAATTCTAGTCCCATTAACTGCAGAAAGGGAAAAAGAACGGGTTAATTTGACAACAGGAATTTTTCATTTCTGAACTAAAGACAGATGCTCCAGAATCTAGCAATGCAGAAAACTCCTCACACAAAGAACTAAAATCAGGAATGCTCACAGAAATTAAACAATCCTTTTTGGAGGAAACTTTAGAAAATACCCCTAGTTTGATTTCCCCTCCATCAACTAGAGACGATCGTCTGTCCTGCCTTATTGGACATTTAGCCAAGAAATGTTCTGAGGATGCACAATACAAGCACAAATTAGAACGCCTCCTACATTGCTTCTCAACTTGACAATTTATCTTTATTAATTTGCATAGGCTCATCAGATGTACTATGAAAAGAGCGAGACTGGGGAAGAGAGCTTTTAGAACATTCAGAGCGACTCCTCTGAACCCCTCGTTCTCGCATACGCAGATCAATTATAATAGTCAATGAAATTAACTCATCCAAATTCTCAGGAAGATCCCGAGTCACCAACTCATCTTTAAGTCTCTCAGAGAGACCATTCCAATATGCTGCTCTTAATGCCTCATTATTCCATTTAAGTTCTGTGGCTATAGTTTGAAAACGAACCACATGCTGACCGACTGGAGCTGTTCCTTGCTTTACTTGCAAAATATCCACAGGCGCGGCCACTGATCTTCCAGGTTCTTCAAATATCCTTTTGAAAGTAGAAACAAAAGCTTGGTAATTAGACATTAAGGCATAATTTCTCTCCCATAAAGGAGAGCCCCACTCAAGAGCAGCACCAGACAATAATGACATAATATAAGCCACTTTAACACGAGAGGTGGCAAAACTTTGAGGTAACAATTCAAAATGACTCTCACATTGGTTGAGAAATCCTCTACATGTTTTTGGATTACCATAATAAGAGGTAGGAGTCGGCAAACGTAAATGAGAAGCAGAAACCCCTGAAGCACTTGCAACAGGAATCTTAAGTTAATCAAGATGTGTGGAAAGATCCTGTTGACGTTGCAAAACTTGAACTTGACTGTTTTCCTGTATTTCCAAACGAACAGTCAAACCCCGAAGCACCTGTACCCCAGTAGCCTGTTCCAGATCCGGATTCATTTTTAGGTCTGTACAAACTGTCATGGCTGCCGACACTTGAGACTCCTGGGAGGAGGCAGGCCTACTAGGCACAATAAACTGGGGTGGCTTTAGGAATGACCTTTTCATGAACTCTCGATAGCATGGAATAAAAGTAAATGGAATTTATTCACAGGAGAAATATAATAGCAACATCTCACATAAAGTCTCAGCAACACTGAGGTTCACATAGCAATAATGAGTATAGGAGAAAACCCCCATATAGTCTTTAACTCAGAGAAGTTAATATGGTAGGGAACCCCGAGTCCAGTATGAGGCTATCACCTGAGGATGGTATAGAGGAGCTTCACCTGGGTGGAACCCTGTAGTGATGGAGATCCGGAGCAGAGTGAGCCCTGTGATGCAGTGAAAGACGGAGCAGGGTTAAACCCTGTGACAGGGCCGGATTAAAGGCAGGGCGACAGGGGTGGTCGTCCCGGGGCCCCCACACATAGGGGGCCCCCACACACTGTCCCCGATCCTTGGGCGCTTCTATTTACTAAAACCGATGCAGCTCAGCTGTTCCCTTATACAGCGGCTGCCGAGGAGTGTGACTCACCACAGTGACAGTCACAGTCTCGTGAGATTATGTTGTCAAATCTCGCGAGACTGTGACTGGTCTCGGAGAAGAGCACAGGCTGCCTCCATTGTGTGCGGGGCATAGCAGCTGCCTCAGCATTTGCCCAGGCGGCGCAGGCGGACCATGGAGCAGAAGAGCACAGACTGAGAGCTGATGGAAAGGTAGCCCACTGTCCCACCACCACACACAATATTATAAATATTTGATATGAGCATTTGTAAGTTTGTATGTATGTACTGTGTATATATATATATATATATATATATATATATAGTATACATACATATACAGTCTGTGTGTGTGTATATATATATATTAGGGGTGTGCACGGCCACTTTTCGTGTTTTGTGTTTTGGTTTTGGATCTGGATCTTTCTTCGTGTTTTGGATCTGGATTGGTTTTGCCAAAACTACCCTTCCGTGTTTTGGGTTCTGGGTTTTGTGTTTTGGATCTGTATTTTTTTTTAAAAAAGCATAAAAACAGCTAAAATCACAGAATTTGTGGGTTTTTCTGCTCCTATGCTATTATTAACCTCAATAACCTTAATTTCCACTCATTTCCAGTCTATTCTGAACACCTCACACCTCACAATAGTGTTTTTATGTCCAAAAGGTTGCACCGAGGTAGCTGGATGACTATGCTAAGCGACATGAGTGGGTGGCACAAACACGTGGCCCATCTAGGAGTGACACTGCAGTGGCAGACAGGATGGCAGTTTGAAAAACTAGGCCCCAAACAGTAGATAATACAAAGAAAAAAAAGTGTAAGATGGAATTGTCCTTGGGCCCTCCCACCCACCCTTATGTTGTATAAACAGGACATGCACACTTTAACAAACCAAACATTTCAGCGCCAGGGTCTGCCACACGACTGTGGCTGAAATGATTGGTTCGTTTGCGCCCCCACAAAACAAGCTGGCAATTAATCTGTCCCTGCACAAACTGGCTCTACGGGGGCAAGATGTCGTCCTCATCCTCCTCAACCACCAATTCCTCACCCTCTTCAGTGTTGTGTACATCCTCATCCTCACAGAGTATTAATTCGTCCCTGCTGGAATCCACAACCACAGGTCCCTCTTTACGTTCTGGAGGCTGGTCTCCCTGGAAGAGTTGATAATTCATTTTATGAACATCATCTTCTCCACATTTTGTGGAAGCAACCTCCTACGCCTTTCGCTGACAAGGTTCCCGGCTGCACTAAACACTCTTTCGGAGTACACACTGGAGGGGGGGCAACTCAGGTAAAAAAGAGCCAGTTTGTACAGGGACCTCCAAATTGCTTCTTTTTCCTGCCAGTATAGGTACGGACTGTCTGACATGCCTACTTGGATGCTGTCACCGATGTAATCCTTTAACAGACAGACGCACGCTTGTCGCTGCTGCTTTGAGGATGCAAGTGCGGCTACAGCCCACACAATTCACAAAGACAGAAAAAAAAAGAAGAATATTTTTATTGTTTGTGTAGCACACTTTGAGGGTGTCACCACCCTTTAACAGACAGACGCACGCTTGTCGCTGCTGCTTTGAGGACAGTATCATATGCAGTGACAGTAGACTTGTCAGAAATTGTTGGCACGTCCTTCAGTCCGGACCAGATGTCCAAACCAGCCCTTGACTTATGACACAGGCGCACGCTTGGCGCTGCTACTATGTTGATGCACGTGCGGCTACATCGCACACAAGTCACAAACACATTAAAAAAATAGTTTTTTATTTTTTGGAGCACTTTGAGGGTTACACCACCCTTTAACAGACAGACGCATGCTTGTCGCTGCTGCTTTGAGGATGCAAGTGCGGCTACAGCCCACACAATTCACAAAGACAGAAAAAAAAAAATAATATTTTTATTGTTTGTGGAGCGCACTTTGAGGGTTACACCACCCTTTAACAGACAGATGTACGCTTGTCGCTGCTGCTTTGAGGATGCAAGTGCGGCTACAGCCCACACAATTCACAAAGACAGAAAAAAAAGAACAATATTTTTATTGTTTGTGTAGCACACTTTGAGGGTGTCACCACCCTTTAACAGACAGATGCACGCTTGTCGCTGCTGCTTTAAGGATGCAGGTGCGGCTACAGCCCACACATTTCACAAAGACAGAAAAAAAAAGAACAATATTTTAATTGTTTGTGTAGCACACTTTGAGGGTGTCACCACCCTTTAACAGACAGACGCACGCTTGTCGCTGCTGCTTTGAGGATGCAGGTGGAATCTAGACGGGATTTGGAACCGGGGACACACTACCTCCATCAATTGTCTAAATCCCACTGCACTAATGGCGGATACCGGACGCACGTCTAACACCAACATAGCAGTCAAGGCCTCAGTTATACGTTTTGCTTCAGGATGACTGCTGTCGTACTTCATCCTCATCGCTAGGGACTGTTGGAGGGTCAATTGTTTAGTAAAAGTAGTGATGTTCCTACTTCCTCTCTGGGATGATGAACAACTCCCAGCAGCAGCAATAGCACTAGGAGGAAGTGGTTCTTGATCTTTCCCTATTGTATTTTTATCGGAGAAAGTTTGGTCCTCCATTTATGTTATATTGATATATACGTGCAGCTAAAGCGCACACAAACACAGAAAATATTTTTTTATTTTTGCTGGAGAGTAGTGCACTTTGTGGGTTACACCACCCTTTAAGAAATGAGCCAGCCGGCTCTTTACTTATGGGACACAGGCGCACGCTTGGCGCTGCTCCATTGTTGATGCACGTGCAGCCACAGTGCACACAAGTCACAAACACAGAAAATATATATTTTTTGGTTTGGAGTGTACTTTGGGGGTTACAGCACCCTTTAACGGTCAAGCCAGCCAGCTCTTTACAAATGACACAGGCGCACGCTTGGCACTACTTTGTTGATGCACGTTCGGCTACTGCGCACACAATTCACAAACACAGAAAATAATTTTTTTTTTGGTTTGGACTGGAGTGTACTTTGGGGGTTACAGCACCCTTTAACGGTCAAGCCAGCCGGCCCTTTACTTATGACACAGGCGCACGCTTGGCACTACTTTGTTGATGCACGTGCAAGCTACTGCGCACACAATTCACAAACACAGAAAATATAATTTTTTTTGGTTTGGACTGGAGTGTACTTTGGGGGTTACAGCACCCTTTAACGGTCAAGCCAGCCGGCCCTTTACTTATGACACAGGCGCACGCTTGGCACTACTTTGTTGATGCACGTGCAGCTACTGCGCACACAATTCACAAACACAGAAAATAATTTTTTTTTTGGTTTGGACTGGAGTGTACTTTGGGGGTTACAGCACCCTTTAACGATCAAGCCAGCCGGCCCTTTACTTATGACACAGGCGCACGCTTGGCACTACTTTGTTGATGCACGTGCGGCTACTGCGCACACAATTCACAAACACAGAATATATATATTTTTTTGGTTTGGACTGGAGTGTACTTTGGGGGTTACAGCACCCTTTAACGGTCAAGCCAGCCGGCCCTTTACTTATGACACAGGCGCACGCTTGGCACTACTTTGTTGATGCACGTGCGGCTACAGCGCACACAATTCACAAACACAGAAAATATATATTTTTTTGGTTTGGACTGGAGTGTACTTTGGGGGTTACAGCACCCTTTAACGGTCAAGCCAGCCGGCCCTTTACTTATGACACAGGCGCACGCTTGGCACTACTTTGTTGATGCACGTGCGGCTACTGCGCACACAATTCACAAACACAGAAAATAATTTTTTTTTTGGTTTGGACTGGAGTGTACTTTGGGGGTTACAGCACCCTTTAACGGTCAAGCCAGCCGGCCCTTTACTTATGACACAGGCGCACGCTTGGCACTACTTTGTTGATGCACATGCGGCTACTGCGCACACAATTCACAAACACAGAAAATAATTTTTTTTTGGTTTGGACTGGAGTGTACTTTGGGGGTTACAGCACCCTTTAACGGTCAAGCCAGCCGGCCCTTTACTTATGACACAGGCGCATGCTTGGCACTACTTTGTTGATGCACGTGCGGCTACTGCACACACAATTCACAAACACAGAAAATATTTTTTTTTTGGTTTGGAGTGTACTTTGGGGGTTACAGCACCCTTTAACGGTCAAGCCAGCCGGCCCTTTACTTATGACACAGGCGCATGCTTGGCACTACTTTGTTGATGCACATGCGGCTACTGCACACACAATTCACAAACACAGAAAATATTTTTTTTTTGGTTTGGAGTGTACTTTGGGGGTTACAGCACCCTTTAACGGTCAAGCCCGCCGGCCCTTTACTTATGACACAGGCGCACGCTTGGCACTACTTTGTTGATGCACGTGCAGCTACTGCACACACAATTCACAAACACAGAAAATATTTTTTTTTTGGTTTGGAGTGTACTTTGGGGGTTACAGCACCCTTTAACGGTCAAGCCAGCCGGCCCTTTACTTATGACACAGGCGCACGCTTGGCACTACTTTGTTGATGCACGTGCGGCTACTGCGCACACAATTCCCAAACACACAAAAAATATTATTTTTTTTGGTTTGGACTGGAGTGTACTTTGGGGGTTACAGCACCCTTTAACGGTCAAGCCAGCTGGCCCTTTACTTATGACACAGGCGCTCGCTTGGCACTACTTTGTTGATGCACGTGCGGCTACTGCGCACACAATTCACAAACACAGAAAATATATATTTTTTTGGTTTGGACTGGAGTGTACTTTGGGGGTTACAGCACCCTTTAACGGTCAAGCCAGCTGGCCCTTTACTTATGACACAGGCGCTCGCTTGGCACTACTTTGTTGATGCACGTGCGGCTACTGCGCACACAATTCCCAAACACACAAAAAATATTATTTTTTTTTAGCACTTGGGGGGAGCACCCCTGATGGACAGAGCACCCCCTGGACAACACTACAGCACCTCTTTAGGACTGGGACACTGCACAGGACTTTGGAGTGGACACAGCCCCTATGGAGAACTGACTGCACAACACAGTCCAGCCAGCCCCTATAGACTTTGAAGCAGTGGACACAGCCCCTATTAACAACAGCAGCACAGCACAACACAGCCAGCCCCTATGGACTTTGAAGTAGTGGACAACAGCAGCACAGCGCAGCACAGCACAGCACAACACTACTCTGCACTACACTACACTACACTACACAGCCCAGCCAGCCCTAACTCCCACCCTCCCTCTTCACTGTCCACAGCCGAGTGAGAAAATGGCGCCGACGCGGGTACCTTATATAGGGTCCAAAACCCGCGAGACTCGGAAGGCGGGATGATGACGTTTTGCCTCGATTTCAGATCCGAGTCAGGCGGGAAAAGTCGAGCCTGACTCGGATCGGCCTCGGATCGGGGGGGCTCGGGGGGGTTCGGATTTCAGAAATACGAACCCGCTCACCCCTAATATATATATATTTATATATATATATATATATATATATATATATATATATATACATGCACACAGTTTAAATGTAATAGATCTTTGAGGCGGTGGTTTTTGTACTGATGGGGAGAGTGCCATTTTTCTTGCATTTGTGTATATGATATACATATATATATATATATATATATTTTACACATAGTGTACACGCACACATATATATTTACACATTCACGCATATATATATATATATATATATATATATATATATATATGTGCTAGGGGTGTGCACCGGCCACTTTACGTGTTTTGTGTTTTGTTTTTTTATCTGGATCTTTCTTCGTGTTTTGGATCTGGATTGGTTTTGCCAAAACCACCCTTCCGTGTTTTGGGTTCTGGGTTTTGTGTTTTGGATCTGTATTTTTTTTAAAAAAAGCATAAAAACAGCTTAAATCACAGAATTTGTGGGTTTTTCTGCTCCTATGCAATTATTAACCTCAATAACCTTAATTTCCACTCATTTCCAGTCTATTCTGAACACCTCACAATATTGTTTTTATGGCCAAAAGATTGCACCGAGGTAGCTGGATGGCTATGCTAAGCGACATGAGTGGGTGGCACAAACACGTGGCCCATCTAGGAGTGACACTGCAGTGGCAGACAGGATGGCAGTTTGAAAAACTAGGCCCCAAACAGTAGATAATACAAAGAAAAAAAAGTGTAAGATGGAATTGTCCTTGGGCCCTCCCACCCACCCTTATGTTGTATAAATAGGACATGCACACTTTAACAAACCAATCATTTCAGCGCCAGGGTCTGCCACATGACTGTGGCTGAAATTATTGGTTCGTTTGGGCCCCCACAAAACAAGCTGGCAATTAATGTGTCCCTGCACAAACTGGCTCTACGGAGGCAAGATGTCGTCCTCATCCTCCTCATCCACCGATTCTTTGGATAAAACAGGAAAAGGGGATTTAGGTGTCCCTGGACTGCTTACGGTCTTAGCCAAAGTTTCTGAACTTGACAGTAACTTTTTATGAACGCGCTGCAGGTGCCGTATAAGGGAGGATGTTCCTAGGTGGTTAACGTCCCTACCCCTACTTATTTCACCTTTACATATGGTACATATGGCAAGACAGTTGTTGTCCGGATTTGGATAGAAATATTGCCAGACCAAAGAGGTGGAATGTTTGGTCTTCTGCCCAGGCATGACCGTGATGGACTTTTTCATCCTACGGACAACAACTGTCTCCCCCTAATCCTGATTTAAACAAACCACATCACCATCAGAATCCTCCTCGCCAACTTCCTCCTCAGTGCCAGCTACACCAGTATCCTCATCCTGTTGTACTTCAACAGTGACATCTTCAATTTGCATATCAGCAAGTGGACTGTGGGTGCTCCTTTCAGCACTTGCAGGGGGCGTGCAAATGGTGGAAAGAGCCACCTCTTCCCATCCAGTGCTGGGAAGGTCAGGCATCGCAACCGCCACCACACTTGGACTCTCCTTGGGGATTTGGGATATCTTCTTAGAACGCACAGTTCTTTGCTGTGCTTTTGCCAGCTTAACTCGTTTGATTTTTTTAGCGGGAGGAGGGCTTCCATCGTCATGTGAAGCTGAACCACTAGTCATGAACATACTAGGGATCGACCTTAGCCGTTCCTTGCCACTCCGTGTCGTAAATGGCATATTGGCAAGTTTACGTTTCTCTTCAGATGATTTAAATGTTTTTTTCAAGGTCATTTTCCTGAACTTTGTCATTTGGGATTGTATGTGGCCTCTACTATGACATTGGGCATCGGCCTTGGCAGGCGACGTTGATGGCATGTTATCGTCTATGTCATGACTAGTGGCAGCAGCTTCAGCACTAGGAGGAAGTGGTTCTTGATCTTTCCCTATTTTATTTTTATCGGAGAAAGTTTGGTCCTCCATTTATGTTATATTGATATATACGTGCGGCTAAGGCGCACACAAACACAGAAAATAATTTTTTATTTTTGTTGGAGACTAGTGCACTTTGTGGGTTACACCACCCTTTAAGAAATGAGCCAGCCGGCCCTTTACTTTTGGGACACAGGTGCACGCTTGGCGCTGCTCCTTTGTTGATGCACGTGCAGCCACAGTGCACACAATTCACAAACACAGAAATTTTTTTTTAATTTTGTTTGGAGTGTACTTTGGGGGTTACAGCGCCCTTTAACGGTCAAGCCAGCCGGCCCTTTACTTATGACACAGGCGCACGCTTGGCACTAATTTGTTGATGCACGTGCGACTACTGCGCACACAATTCACAAACACAAAAAAATATATTTTTTTATTTTGTTTGGAGTGCCCTTTGGGGGTTACAGCACCCTTTAGCGGTCAATCCAGCCGGCCCTTTATTTGTGGGACACAGGCGCACGCTTGGCACTACTTTGTTGATGCACGTGCGGGTACTGCGCACACAATTCACAAACACAGAAAATATTTTTTAATTTTGTTTGGAGTGTACTTTGGGGGTTACAGCACCCTTTAACGGACAAGCCAGCCGGCCCTTTACTTATGACACAGGCGCACGCTTGGCACTACTTTGTTGATGCACGTGCGGCTACTGCGCACACAATTCACAAACACAGAAAATATTTTTTTATTTTGTTTGGAGTGTACTTTGGGGGTTACAGCACCCTTTAATGGTCAAGCCAGCCGGCCCTTTACTTATGACACAGGGGCACGCTTGGTTGAGCGTTGAGCCCCACTATGCAATGAAGGTTGAAGCAGGGTTGAGCACTGTGAAGCGGTGTGGTTACGAAACAGGGTTGAGCCCTGCGGTGTGACTAGAATCCAGAACGGGGTTGAGCCCCGTGATGTGGTGATGATAACTGTAACGGTGCAGTTGACAACTATAATGAAGATGGATATGATGTCCACAGGAGTGAGAGGCAACAGGCAAAGTAAATAGTGCAGCAAAAGGTGAAACCAAAGCAGTGGAGCAGAAAGCAATACTTAGGCAATGGCTTATGCTGAGCTCTGTAGTGCGGCTGGTAACTGGCATCAGAAGTTATGCTGGAACATGAGCGGAGATATAGCAAAGTCCACAGCAACCCACAGGCACAGCAGGGATCTAGCAGGAGTCCAAGAAAAGACCTGAAAGTAACGTTGCACAGACACTGAGACACAGTTAGTGACAGGCTTTATACTAGAGGTATGTGATCCATAGGAAGTTCAGAACATGTGACCCAAATGGAATCAGGTTTGAAGTAATGAGCATTCTAGGAATCCCAGAACCTGACAACACCTTGGAAACAGATGATCACTTTAACTCTCTATTCCCTGTATGTGAAGAACGCCAGCAAGCAGGATAGCTCCTCCAACGACCACAAAGGAACTTTGAAAAAAGTAATCTATCGTTATGTACTGAAATAGTCGCAGTCCTGACACTTCATATATTGTTGCAAGTATAATTCAGTGTGCTGAGGAACAATAGGGGGTAAACCCCCCTCCATTTTTCTACTTGGTATGACCCCTCCCTTTCATGCACCTGAAAAGTACTGCTAGATTGACTGAGCAGCTGCCATTTTTTGTTTGTTGTTATGAGATGCATGAATGAGCCAGCATTAGCAGGGCATGCTGGTTCTAGTACTGCTAGTTGGAGTTCCCAGGGGTGACTCCCAGGTAAGCTGGCTCTCAATTTGGATGAGGCCTTACATTTGACAAAATTTATATGTGCCTTTGTCATAAGGCCTTATAACTGGTATATATTACATTTGGGGTGAGCGTTTGGGCGTAGGGCCAAACGCTCTGGCTGGGCCTCCTCAGGGCATCACCACTTAATACACATAGATACTTTTCACATCACCTTTTATGTTTGTATTTTATTCATGTAAATTTTTTCACATATATTTTAACCCCTTTTTCAACACTTATTAACTACTTGCACACATCTGTACTTTACACTGCACTGTCACTCTCTTTCCATTTTTCATGTGATGCCCTAGGGGGGTCCTGGGCTGAGCGTTTTTTAGGGGTACACTGTGCCCCAGACGTGAACCCCTTAGTTTTAGGGACTGCTAGTGAATAAGAAGCTGTGACGAGGCCTAGCAGCTTCCCATGTATTTGGAAATGCATGCAACTTATATCTCTGAATTTCTATTACCATGTAGTCTTCATATATTGTTGCAAGTATAATTCAGTGTGCTGGGGAACAATAAGGGGTTACCCCCCCTCCCTTTTCTACTTGGTATGACCCCTCCCTTTCATGCACCTGAAAAGTACTGCTAGATTGATTGAGCAGCTGCCAATTTAGAGGTAAGGTCAGGGCTGATGTAATTCTGTGTGAGGGGTAGATGGTACTCAATGTTTCCGATGTTTGAGGAGGTTTGCAAGGTATTACGGATGTGAGAGAGGGGAAGTGGGCATGTGCATATTGTCCGTGCGAGTGCTTTGCGATTGCAAGCATTAGCATACTTTAGCAGCAGACCTGTGTGCGCAATTGCAGCCATGATAGCATCAGTGGTCCTTGCTGAAGCAGGCCCTTAGTATACAGTACTTTGTCCATAGGCTTGGGAATTTCGTTTTTTACTTTGTACTGACCAGGGTTGCCTACTGGACAAGAGGACCGGCCGGAACCAGGGAGTATGTAATGTAAGTGGGGGTGAGTGAGTGAGTTAATGTGTAATACAATAATAAAACATTTTTTGTGTGTGTGTCTTGTGGTATTTTTGTACACAGTGGGTGTACCGATGCCCGCAGCCTGCCGGCACTTGTATTTCTACAAGTGCCACAGAGCAGGCACACTGATAACTGTAGTCCAACTGAGAAAAAGGGCTGCTTTTGAAATGTGGAGGGGACTTGAAGCAACATAAAAATGTACTCAAAAATGGACCTTTAGTAAATATACCCTGGGTGTTAGAAAGTGGAAGGCGTAAGATCCCCAACAGAGCAGATCAGTGATTTGAGGCTCCTATTGCACTGATGTTGACTTGTATATAAAAGGATTTCTTTCTCTAGCAATAGCTTCCCTGTACTTTGGCATAGACAAGACAATTATTGTCGCAACAGACAATCTGTTTTCGCCATCTTAGGATGATGATAACAGAGGAAAAATATGTTTTGTTCTTTAAATAAAGCATTTTCCAATGCCTAATAGGACAGATATACAGCCAGTCCTGGTTGTAGCTCTGTCCTACTGTACAATGAAAATATTTGTTATTTTCAGATCTCCTTAAACACAGTTAAACAATTAAACATAACAATTTAAATGTATTTATTTATTTAAGCAAAAGTGTATTAGAATGTA
Organism: Taudactylus pleione; assembly: GCA_031769625.1. NCBI lineage: Eukaryota > Metazoa > Chordata > Amphibia > Anura > Myobatrachidae > Taudactylus > Taudactylus pleione. The sequence continues at coordinate 12,374,049 of JAUIMM010000289.1, read as the reverse complement.
GAGAAAAGCAGAAATAAAGCCCCAAAAAAGGAGAGGGTCAATAAACTGTGAAACATTTTATCCTCTATTCAAACAGAAATACATAATTATATTATAACACATAATAATAAAGGAATGAACAGAAGCAATTATCAGAAATAAAAAAAATATATATTTGGTTACATTAACTAACTGAAGTGGTCACCAGGTGTGTTCAGTTTTGTTATATGTTATTGCTGCTAAAGCCATTATGTAATAATGTCATTATTGTTTTGGTTTGGGATTGTTGTATCTGGGTGACCGGAATGTGAGCGGATGTTACTGTAGAGAGGGAATATCGAGTATCTGGAATGAAGTATGAGCGTCTCTAGTCCATTCATTTGCAGCGGCCTGTTGTTAAATTACGACACATACTCTCTGCATTGTTGAAATAGGTGAAGCCCCATTTGTGCTTATCTTATGAAACAAGTCGAGAGCCCTGTTGGGAGCACAATTAAGCCCATTGGCCAAATGGCATGACACAAAGCTGGGTTGACATATCTCATAGAGACATTGCAGTTAATTGCATTATATCACTTTAGGAGCAATTACACATTAGTGCCCTGCAGTCAGTTCAATTTGGCACTCTGCTACCAGCAGTACAAGGCACCTGTTATACTGATGCAGGAAGATTGTGGTGTTAAGTACACCCATTGTATTTATCAAGAGGCAAAAAGTCATATTGCCTGCGAAGGAATGTTTTTTTCACTGTTGAAAAGGCTTTTTTTTCGTATATATATAGCAAGGGATTGCCATAGGCATGGGGATACAGGTGCAGTTTAAGAGAGGAGGGGGCCAGTGTGCAGACTCATTGCGGGCTCCCTCCTCTCTATGGTGGTCCCGTGGTGTAGTAGATTCACTGCACATGCACGGGTCTCCGGGAAAATGGTGCTCGTGCTTTTTTCCCGGGGACAGCAATACTGCACATGCGTGAGTCACCGGGAAAATGGCCACCACTATTTCCCCATTGATTTCTGCAGCGCCGAGCCAGCAGATCTACAGACAGGTAAGTATAATACTATGGGTGCAGGGTGTGCAGTGTGGGCCCTCCTGGCCCCAGGGGCCCATGTGCACCGCACACCCTGTACCCATTATAGAAACGCCCCTGTGGGGAAGCTAATTTAACAAGAATTGTACTGATAATTATTTTGTTATAGACATCTACAGCCGAGGATAACAAATAACAGATTAAAATCACTGAGAAAATTCTTTGACTAAGGCTTGTTTTCAATATTTAAAAGTTTTTAAGCCTTTTACATTCTTTAAAATGATATTTAAATATTTAAGCCGTGGAAAATATGACTGGATGTATTCGTCTCCTTAGTTAAATCTGTTTACAGAGTAGTAACATGAAGCTCCTGATACTGAGAGAGAAATGTTTATTTTCGCATCTGCAGATGAGTGATACAGTTCAGAATGCTTCAAATTCTTTGAACAATTTGAAAAGTTGGAAAAAGTGAACTCAAGGATAAGATTGCTTATTGGGGATTTCTATTTCAGAGGTATTGCTAAAATGGTAACTTAAATGACACTTCTAAATAAAAACATTAAGAAAAACTAAACAAAAAACCATTAAAACATAACATATTTAAATACTACTACTACTACTACTACTACCACTACTACCACTACTACTACTACTACTACTACTACTACTACTACTACTACTACTACTACTACTACTACTACCACTACTACTACTACTACTACTACTACTACTACTACTACTACTAATAATAAATTGATGTTTATTTATATAGCACCTTTGTTCAAAATGACTCAAAGCACATTACATTGAAGGAAAGAAACCATATTACAAAGGAGACAGCCACTTTGGGTGTACAACATTGGTTACTCTGAGTGAATATAATTCATTACAACCTTTCCATGCTCAAAACATCTTTTTGAATGACTTTTCTTGCTTGAGACAGAAGTTTAAATAGGAAGATATTTTGGTCACAAATGGAACTCTCCAATTTTGCTAATTATTTGACCAAGTGAATCATGGGAGATTTGATCATCTCTGTTAATCTCCAAATAATACATTTACCTGAGTTTATTGCAGCAGAAACAAAAGCAGTAAGACGGAGGAATCTATAGTGTGCCATACAACACTGATCCTGATGAAATACACCTGGTCCACCCATAACATGGCCATAGCATAAAATGCATTTTCACTGGACTTGCTTCTTTTGAATTTGAAATATCAAGGGTCTCATGAAGACCAGGATGAATGGTAGCAGGTGAAATTGACAGATATTCTGTACTGTTTAGTTTGTGTGGAGTTAAAACTAATCAGTTATATAAGATATGTCAGTCCTGATGAACCATGGAGCATATTAAAGATAGGAAATCATGGAATACTTTTAATACTGTAAAATTGGTATATGCAAGTGTATATATATATATATATATATATATATATATATTAGGGATGTGCATGCTCGGTTCTACTCGGTTCCGTTTGTTTTTTTTTACCGAATCTTATTGGCTATCCAAAACTCGTGACAGCTGAAACCCAATAAGATATAAGATTCGGGGGAAAAAAATGAACGGAACCGAGTAGAACCGAGCCTGCACATCCCTAATATATATATATATATATATATATATATATATATATATACAGTCAGGTCCATAAATATTGGGACATTGACAGAATCTTCATATTTTGGGCTCTATTCACCACCACAATGACTTTGAAATGAAACAAACAAGATGTGCTTTAACTGCAGACTTTCAGATTTAATTTGATGGTAATTACATCCAAATCAGGTGAACGGTGTAGAAATTACAACGGTTTCTATATGTGCCTCCCACTTTTTCAGGGGTCAAAAGTAATGGGACAAATTAAACAATCCTAAATCTAACTTTCACTTTTTAATACTTTGTTGCAAATCCTTTGCAGGCAATTACAGCCTAAAGTCTGGAACGCATAGACATCACCAGACGCTGGGTTTCATCCCTGGTGATGCTCTGCCAGGCCTCTACTGCAAATGTCTTCAGTTCCTGCTTGTTCTTGGGACATTTTCCCTTCAGTTTTGTCTTCATCAAGTGAAATACATGCTCAATCGGATTCAGGTCAGGGGATTGACTTGGCCATTGCATAACATTCCACTTTTTAGCCTTAAAAAACTCCTTGGTTGCTTATGCAGTATGCTTCGGGTCATTGTCCATCTGCACTGTGAAGCGCCGTCCAATGAGTTCTGAAGTATTTGACTGAATATGAGCATATAATATTGCCCGAAACACTTCATAATTCATTCTGCTGTCTTTTGTCAGCAGTCACATCATCAATAAATACAAGGGAACCAGTTCCATTGGCAACCATACATGCCCACGCCATGGCACTACCACCACCATGCTTCACTGATGAGGTGGTATGTTTTGGATCATGAGCAGTTCCTTTCCTTCTCTTCTCTTTCCATCACTCTGGTACAAGTTGATCTTTGTCTCATCTGTCCATAGGATGTTGTTCCAGAACTGTAATGGCTTTTTTAGATGTTGTTTGGCAAACTCTAATCTGGTCTTCCTGTTTTTGTGGCTCACCAATGGTTTGCATCTTGTGGTGAACCCTCTATATTCACTCTTGTGAAGTCTTCTCTTGATTGTTTGACACATATACATCTACCTCCTGGAGAGTGTTCTTGATTTGTCCAACTGTTGTGAAGGGGTTTTTCTTCACCAGGAAAATAATTCTTTTGTCATCCACCACAGTTGTTTTCCGCGGTCTTCCGGGTCTTTTGGTGTTGCTGCGCTCTCCGGTGCGTTTTTTCTTTTTAAGAATGTTCCAAACAGTTGATTTGGCCACACCTAATGTTTTTGCTATCTCTCTGATGGATTTGTTTTGATTTTTCAGCCTAATGATGGCTTGCTTAACTGATAGTGACAGCTCTTTGGATCTCATATTGAGAGTTGATAGCAACTGATTCCAAATGCAAATGTCACACCTAGAATCAACTCCAGACCTTTTACCTGATTAATTGATAATGAAATAATGAGGGAATAGCTCACACCTGTCCATGAAATAGCTTTTGAGTTGACAGTCCCATTACTTTTGGTCCCTTAAAAAGTGGGAGGCACATATTGAAACTGTTGTAATTCCTACACCGTTCACCCGATTTGGATGTAATTACCCTCAAATTAAATCTGAAAGTCTGCAGTTAAAGCACATCTTGTTTGTTTCATTTCAAAGCCATTGTGGTAGTGATTAGAGGCCAAAATCTGAAAATTCTGTCAATGTCCCAATATTTATGGACCTGACTGTATATTATATAATAGATAGATAGATAATAACAAATCAAAGTTGCCAGGACTTATGTCCCAATACAATGTCCTTGTGACAAAACTATTCCCCGCAGGCCAACAAAAAAAGAGTTGCAGCATAAATCAAATTCTATATGCCAAAATATTGAAAAAGAACAAATACATAATTCAAGATGAACAAGAGCTCAACGATTCACTAGACATAAAACCGTTCACGATGATCTGTGAAAAGTTCAACATCCAATATATGATTATTAAAGAATATTATCATGAACTGCTGTGTTGTCATTAGTATATCAGTCCTTCAAGAGTCCATAGATCCCATCTTCTCTGCCATAAGTTGGAGGAAATGATTGTAAATTGTAACTCTTAAAAACATTGGGGCTGAAGCAGAAAGGAGCACACACCTGTTGGTGGACCGTATCTTGTGTGTTTTTGCTTTGAGCATCTGCCATATTTTAGCATACACAAGTATGGGTGATGGAGAATAATACGCATTTCAATTGCATCTACACTTACCATATAAGGGGTGTGACTGGGCTGCAATGGGGCATTCTGACATCAACAAAGTTTATTGAAGGCCTGTAAACGCAACTGTAGGCTATGCAGACCTGGGTGTAAGTGTAAATACACTTATGTGGAGGCGTATCTATTACATATAGTATATGGTGGGTCAAAGATGATGACTAGAAGCAAGCCAAGCACACAGATTGGGGGAGGGTGCACGGGAATATATATATGAAATAGTGGCTGGCCGGCACTCAATTACGCATATCAATTGTGCCTGGGTGCCTCCAGGGAAAAAGGTAATATCAAGCAGGGTTGTTGTGGCACTCACAGGACTTGTATAGATAAATAGAAAAGACTATATATAGTTAAATAGAACAGACACAACACCTAATGCTGCGTATACACTACGCAACATTACTGAGCGATTGCACGATTACGACATTATAATTGTGCAAACGCTCAGTAATCGAGCACAAATCGTGCAAAATAATGTAGGAAACGACCAACGATGTGCGCTACCGCTGGTCGTTTCCGACGTCAATCATCGCCCGAACATGCTGATCAATCTGCAGATAACGAAAGATAGACCATGATTGATGTGCCTACATTGAACGACTGATCGTTCAGTGTAGGCAAAGCACAGACTGTGGAACGAATGCATGATTACAATGTCGTAATCGTGCAGTTGTGTCACAGTCTGCTAGAGGATGTGCCCATTAACACTCCTTGTCGACAAGAAACTTTAGGTACAGAAACAGACAAATTAGCACCCTTCCTTATTGATTTAAAAGCATGGAGTCTGGTAATGTATATGCACACTGGTATTAGACACAATTCTAGGTAAGTCCTACAAGTTATATACTGTAGTGCAAGTTTGGTTCATTTTTGGGGCATGGGTCCCCCTGGATTGCATTGGTTGATCTGTTTCAGGGCACCGCATTATAACACATTTTCCTTATAACACATTTTAACCCTTCACTGTGTGTTCAATATATATGTACTTCACTTTTTTATTTTCATTCTTTATGTGCAGATGTAGCTGCTCTTAACTATCTCTTTACACTGCACTTTTCTTACTATGGTGGTGCCCTGGGACAGCTTGGCTGGGCCAGTTTTGGGGGGTCCTGCACTCTGGATTTGAACCCTAGTATGTTAGGGACCTACCCTAAAGAGGTTACCTGGATATGGTGGGTAGGCCCATAACCTTGGTCATGATTATGCTAAAAACCTCTATTGATTGCAAAATTTTATTACATTTATATATTATTAATAATTTGGAGTTGTGCACCTGAGATTTGTCTGTATCTGTGCCTGCAATTAGTCTCATCAGTTAGCACCTCCCATTATATATATAGTCAGGTTGTGTAGTCCATAAATCTTTCCCATATACTCCATTTAATGTGCTTTATTGCACTTCTGAGGGAAAGGAGACACCCTCAGTCTGGATTAGCACCCCTACCTTATTGATTTAAAAGCATGGAGTCTTGTAATGAATATGCACACTGGTATTAGGCACAATTCTAGGTAAGTCCTACAAGTTTTATATACTGTAGTGCAAGTTTGGTTCATTTTTGGGGCGTGGGTCCCCCTGGATTGCATTGGTTGATCTATCTCAGGGCACCACATTATAACACATTTTCCTTTAGAACACATTTTAACCCTTAACTGTGTGTTCAATATATATGTACTTCACTTTTTTATTTTCATTCTTTATATGCAGCTGATGCTGCTCTTAACTATCTCTTTACACTGCACTTTTCTTACTATGGTAGTGCCCTGGGGCAGCTTAGCTGGGCCAGTTTTGGGGGGGGGTCCTGCGCTCTGGATTTGAACCCTTGTATGTTAGGGACCTACCTTAGGGAGGTTACCTGGATATGGTGGGTAGGCCCATAACCTTGGCCATGATTATGCTAAAAACCTCTATTGATTGCAAAATTTTATTGCATTTATATATATTATTAATAATTTGGAGTTGTGCACCTGAGGTTTGTCTGTTTCTGTGCCTGCAATTAGTCTCATCAGGTAGCACCTCCCATTATATATACATTCAGGTTGTGCCTGCTTGAGATATATATATATATATATAACTTCCAACTGTGCATCAGGCCCATTAGGTGCTCCTGTTGAGAGCTTTTAGAATGAGGTTTATACATTTGTGTCCATGTATTATCCCTTGATCCCTACCAATTTTATTGCTCTTAAAATACTATACATCATTTACTTTTAATGTTTTCATATGATTAATTTTTCTTTATGGATTATGCTAGGAAACAAGTTTATCCATGGCTTACAGGAACTGGCAATATGGGTATATTACCAAGGAGGCACCCCCCTCATTGCTATAATAGAGCCACGTTTGATACTGAAACATCCACTGAAGGCACCTCATCTGCTAGCGACTTGGAACCTTCCATTTCTGCATTTGGACGTCACCCTTTAGGGGTTCACACCAGGGCACAGGATACAGACCCTGTAGGCGCTACACAAGGCGCGGTGGTCAGGGGAAAAGGATGAGGCAGCGGGCGTCCGCCGATAGCCAAAAAGAAATAATCTTTAATCTCTCCTCCCGGGTATTAACCTCTATGGAAAACAGTGTGCTTTCTAAAGGACTTAATTTTGTACCTACTAATAATTTTGACCAGTTCAACTGGAAAGTGGAACACTACAAATTAAGGCCCTCATTCAGAGCCGGACGCTCTGAGCAGAGCGCACGCTCTGAATGAGGGCCGTCCTCCATAATTATGGAGCGTCCTCCTGGACGCTCGTATAGCTGTGGGTCACCACCCACAACCTATACGAGCGTGCAGGTTGATGGCCGCGATGGTCTTTACCATCGCGACCATCGCCACTGCGAGCCGGAGCCTGCGGTTGAGTTTCTCAACCGCAATGCCCGGAGTGATTTTGGCTCTATCAGAGCCAAAATCACTCCCACTGACATCACTAGTGATGCCAGTGGGCCGGCTTCTGACGGTAGGCGTTCCCTTGGGAATGCCCCCATCTGGGAGGCACGCCCCCGGCACGCCCACCAAAGGGGGCGTGCTGTCAATCAACATCGACAGCACGCCCCCTTTGATCAGACACAACGAGCGAAGGAAAGTCCTTCGCTCGTCGCGTCTGGCGCATGCGCATGACGGAGCTCCCGCCATCGTGCGCATGCGCAGTGCACACCATCGACCCACTTGCGAGCGGACAGCCGCTTGCGAGTGGGTCTGAATCAGGCCCTAAGTCGACAATTACATTTACGTGAGCATTTCAATAATATTGTTCCTAATGAACAAGGTGAAGAACATGTCATGATACCTAGTGCATTAAAGAAAAAGTCTAAGTTCGATCCCATATCTTCAAATTCATCCATTCGGATGTTTTGTCGCATGGTTGACCATGATGTTGTGCAGACAGCCAACAAACAGGCACATAAACATTCTAATCTCATGAAAGAAGAATGGCGGGTTTTGAAGTCTTTGAGTACATATGATGATATAGTGATACGGCCCGCCGACAAAGGTGGAGCCATTGTCGTCCAAAATGTATCTAACTATATATCAGAAATAAATCGACATCTATCGGACACAGATACTTACTGTCTTCTTTCAAATGATCCAACTGTCCTTTATAAAAAGGAATTGGACACTATTCTATCTCAGGCAGTAAATGATGGCACATTGTCTAAACCGGCTTTTGAAACCCTAAATACTGCATTTCCTGTTGTTCCGTTAATGTACTCTATACCGAAAATACACAAGGACTGTCAAAACCCACCTGTAAGGCCAATCATTTCTGCTAGGGGATCTATGTACCAGCCGGTGTCTATTTTTTTAGATTTCTTTCTACAGCCATGTGTACAGTCAAGACCCAGTTATTTAAAAGACTAAACAAACTAGCTATGATTAAATCTGTTCCTACAGGATGCATTCTGGTCACTATAGATGTTCAAAATCTCTATACCTGTATTCCACATCATCTAGGATTGGCTGCTGTGAGATCCCTGATTACAAATAACTCCTTATATAAGGGTCCTGACATCGAGCTATTTTTAGTGCTCTTACAATTAACATTGGAGCATAACTACTTTACATTTAACGGTTCCTTTTATGTACAACGTAAAGGTTGTGCTATGGGATCTAACGTAGCGCCTTCTTTCGCAAATAGTTTCATGTTTGTCGTGGAGGATGAAATATTTTTATGTAATCCAGTAATAAGCTCTCATATTTTATTATATTTGTGCTATATTGATGATGTGCTGTTATTTTGGACTGGACCTCGTCATATACTTGAAAGTTTGATCTCCGTTCATAATTCTTCAGACTCTCCAGTCAAATTTACCTATTGTATGGATACTTCTACAGTTAATTATCTGGACGTCACTATTACAATTAATAACAACAGCATTCATACCACTATGTTTTCAAAGCATACAGATCATAATAACATTTTACTTGCATCTAGTCATCATCCGGTGGCCCTTAAAAATGGACTTCCATATTCCCAAATGCTGCGGGTACGTCGCATTATAAGTGACAAGTCATCCTTGAATGAAGCATTGGACACTATGATTGACAAATTTGCTATACGTGGATATGACAGAAACAATCTAGTTAAGATCAGAGAGTTCTGAAAATACCCAGATCGCAAGTATTGGAACCATCAAATAAAATGAGGAAACAGAATCATTTTATTTGGGTTAATTCATTTAACTCTAATAGTACTCATACCAATCGTATTAGCAAAACCTATTGGCCCATCATACAATCTGATTTACATCTGAGTCAACTCTCTGAAAACACGGCTAATGCCGGCTTATAAACGAGGCCGCAATATACGGGATTACGTCATGAAAACCGATGTGACATCTATTTCATCAACACATCAAGGACCTACGGCATCTACATTTTTAAATGGTTCTCGTAAAGGTTGCTTTAAGTGCCTCGGATGCACTACGTGTAGCTTTTTAATATGTGGAGACTCATTCTACCATCCGTTTTCTGGTAAAAAGTATCAGATTCGACATAGGGTTACGTGCTCTAAGAAGTTTGTCATATACTTAGTTAGCTGTCCATGCGGAAAACACTATGGCCCTCATTCAGAGCCGTTCGCTATTTGCGGTCGTTCGTTTAAAAACAAGGGGTGGCTATTCAAATGATCCGTACGCACATTGCTGTCTGTTCCCACCTCTAAGTCTGAACGAGCGTGCAAAACATACGCTCGTTTATTTCTTAAAAACGCCCCCTGGCCGCTCGCATCCTACGTCATGTCCGCTATTTATTAGATTAATCGAGTACATCGACCAGCGTATGAACTGCTCGCTATTCTTGTGGTTGGTGTTTGCTACCACAAATTTGCGTGCAGTTCTGGCTAGAAAATAACCCAGTGACGTGGTCAATGACGCTGCTGTTTTAAATATACACACCCATAAAACGCCCGTTTTGACCTTTAAGCACGCCTGCGTTCGGATCTCCACTCCCCATTTTCAAGCACCTTCCCCTGTTACCACCCACATACGCCTCATTCTGTCACTCAAAATAGCAGGCACTCGCTATATAGCGTACAAAGGATTTTCGGCCGCACTGACTGGTTCGCGCATGCGTACTAAAACGCGTACGCATGCGCAGATGTGCAAACATCGCTCGGAACGAGCGTACTGCCGCTAACGAGCGGCTCTGAATGAGGGCCTATGTGGGCAAAACGGAAAGGGCCTTTAAGGAAAGAATGGCGGTCCACAGGTCTTCCATCAGGTCTGCCTTGTTGACTGGCAGGTCTGATCAACCTGTGGCCCGCCATTTCTTAGAAGCAAAACACAATTTGGCTGCCCTCCGCTACCGTATCATTGATCACATACAAACCCCCAAGCGGGGGGGTTATCGAGGTTTGCTTTTGTTGCAGGCTGAATGTAGATGGATTGTTCGTCCTACCACTTTGTCCCCTCGGGGGTTAAATGAACATCTGGGACTCTGTTTTCTGTGATTAAGGTGACTGTGTATTTTGGTATAGCAAAGATTGATACTTATTGTCTATATATAGTCTCTTTGTTCTTACTGATTACCTTCTGATGACATCTTAGGTATATTTCATTTATGATTGAAGCCCAATTGTCATTTCGCGCTGTCTGGAGCATCTGGGTTGGGCTTCATGTATTTCTTATTATTTATGACTGTGCAATGGGTCTTATATTATGATCTTGTTTGTTAAGACAGATACGATCCCTTGATATTATGCTTTTGTGTATATTATGCAATTTAATGTGTTGTTATTTGTTGGTTCGTTATATGTGTATTACACTTTGATGCAATGTTGTCTTTGATAATATCAGCATTGTTATCTGGTTGCTAGGTGACCGTCTGATTGCCATTGGTGAATTAGCATCGCGTGGTCCGGGCCCTCCATGACGCCGATACAGGCGCTCCCTGTGACGTCATCTTTACGCGCGGGACACCGCCTGCAAGCGGCGACATGGACGGTCCGGTGGGGATATATAGGTGAGTTTTGTCATTTGTATGTTTATGCCCTGAGGAAAATGTTTGGATAAACATTGAAACGTTGGCTACGCCTGTGTCCTGTGACATTATTGCTTTGAGTGCCGCCCGACTTGGATGTTGTTTATCGTGATCCACCTGTGTTGGCTTGCGTGAGTCAGGTTGTGTAGTCCAGAAATCTTTCCCATATACTCCATTTAATGTGCTTTATTGCACTTCTGAGGGAAAGGAGACACCCTCAGTCTGGATTAGCACCCCTACCTTATTGATTTAAAAGCATGGAGTCTTGTAATGAATATGCACACTGGTATTAGGCACAATTCTAGGTAAGTCCTACAAGTTTTATATACTGTAGTGCAAGTTTGGTTCATTTTTGGGGCGTGGGTCCCCCTGGATTGCATTGGTTGATCTATCTCAGGGCACCACATTATAACACATTTTCCTTTAGAACACATTTTAACCCTTAACTGTGTGTTCAATATATATGTACTTCACTTTTTTTATTTTCATTCTTTATATGCAGATGATGCTGCTCTTAACTATCTCTTTACACTGCACTTTTCTTAGTATGGTGGTGCCCTGGGGCAGCTTAGCTGGGCCAGTTTTGGGGGGGTTCCTGCACTCTGGATTTGAACCCTTGTATGTTAGGGACCTACCCTAGGGAGGTTACCTGGATATGGTGGGTAGGCCCATAACCTTGGCCATGATTATGCTAAAAACCTCTATTGATTGCAAAATTTTATTGCATTTATATATATTATTATTAATTTGTAGTTGTGCACCTGAGACTTGTCTGTTTCTGTGCCTGCAATTAGTCTCATCAGGTAGCACCTCCCATTATATATACATTCAGGTTGTGCCTGCTTGAGATATATATATATATATATATTGTGATAGGATCACTGGTAAAGTGGTCTGTGACAGGGACATTTATCCCAGATTCCTGTCTTATGTGTTTTAAATCCCCAGGAGAAAGTCTGCAGTGTAGCAGGCTTGAGTCTCAGCTTTTTGAAAAGCCGGTTTGGGACCTGGGGGTGTGGGTGAGAGGAGAGGGAGGGCTCCACCCACGGCCACTCCAGGTTTTGGTTCTCGCAGCCTAGTAACAGGCTTGTTAGGGTTTCCACCTGAGAGTGGCCAATATAAGCCTAGTTTGTTTAGGGCTGGGTGTCTCACCTGGGAGAGCAGGCAGGGAGTTTGCTCAGAGACACTTGAAAACCTATTTGTAAGTGCTGTGCTGTGCCTTTGTTGCTGGCGAGGGCATTAGGCCCTGCCAGGTTCTTGTAGTGAGGTAAGTCACTTGTGAAGTTAGTGCCCCGACAGGGCTAGGATTTATGTTTGTTTTCTTTATGTTATTTCTGACATTGGACAATAAAGACTGGCGCCGACCAGCTTGCACTCGCATCCAGACTGGTGTGCTGCTTCCCTGCTGCTGTGTGTGTGTGTAAGAAAGGAGTCCTTCTACCCAGGAGAGGGGACCCCTAATCTGACTGTGTCATAATATATATATATATATATATAACTTCCAACTGTGCTCCTGTTGAGAACTTTTAGAATGAGGTTTATACATTTGTGTCCATGTATTATCCCTTGATCCCTACCAATTTTATTGCTCTTAAAATACTATACATCATTTACTTTTAATGTTTTCATATGATTAATTTTTCTTTAATTGATACAATTTTCTAGAACATAAACAACCTTGGAATTACTGTACACCAAGGATTGAATGTCTGTATTGTAATAAGACACAGGTCAGAGAAAGTAATTTATTAACTAACCTCTCATTAGCATAACACTTGACCCTACATTTATCACTGCAGCAGACGCAGAGGTCAAGTGCTATTAACATATCACAGTGTGAGTGCATAGGAATTCCCTCAGTAATTGCATACATAAAACCAATAATGCAAGTGACAGGATCACCCAGCTGTGACACCAAAACCATCTCTGCTATGGTAACACAGCCTGACCTATAAGTAAACACTGCGTCAAACAGTCACTAAAAGGAGATGATGAAGAGGGATGAATTACATTACAGGTCTGGGAATGTGGTGCTCATTCACATGTTTTTCTCATTAAGAGGCATATTTATTTATTATAATTTCTTATTGCCGTTTATTGCAGCAATAACAAATTAAATATCGCCTGAATGTATTAAAATACACACAGAGGGTCAGGGGCTGTAATAGGATGTGATCACTTCAATTCTCCGCATTCCAGAGCTTGGTAGATATGGCAAATAAGGAGGCCCCATAGTTTCTATAGAGGCTGCTTCTGCGATCGAAAATGGATATCTCTGATGAGGTCCCCCCGTAGATACATCAAGTATATATTCAGTATTTGTGGGTACCTCAAAAATGGAGGTTATCCTGCAAATATTCCTTGATAAATAGGCCTCTAATTCATTTCATGGCAGAGTTTTCAAGAAGTCCACATTGATATAATTCGGCCACTAGAGGCACTGTTCCATTGAAATTAATAACAACAAATGCGCCTATTTGACCGCCTTATTAAATCGCTCAGCAAATGAAAACATGTCACTTTAAAGTCCTGTCCACTAATAACTTTTGGACCAAACCTTTCATTAATTTTAGTTTTTATTTCTCTCAAACTACTGTTCAGTGTAGCCTTATTTATGTCTTAAATAAATCATGAGTGTTATGGGGTGTTGAGACTGTGCTAACTACATTTGTCTATGTGTAATTCTACATATATATGCTTTTACTTTATTGGCATTTGTGCACATTATATATTTTACTGTTTAAAATGCACCTATTTGTGGCAGGTTTTCCTCTGGCAGCACAGACGGTGTGGGCAGCACAGACGGTGTAATGGAAGCATTACTGCCTCACAGCTCTGAAGACGTGGGTTCAATTCCCACTACGACCCTAACTGTGCAGAGTTTGTATATTCTCCCTGTGCTTGCGTGGGTTTCCTCCGGGTACTCCGGTTTCCTCCCACACTCCAAAAATATACTGGTAGCTTAATTGGCTCCCAACAAAAATTAACCCTAGTGTGTATGTGTGTGTGCATGTGGTAGGCAATATAGATTGTAAGCTCCACTGGGGCAGGGACTGATGTGAATGGACAAATATTCTCTGTAAAAACGCTGTGGAATATGTGTGCTCTATATAAGTAACTTGTAATAAATAAATAAGCAAGTTCATTATCTGTAGAAATGAGGTCTTTCTCTGTGAGGAAAGAGTGCCAGTAGCCCCCTAACTAAACTGGGAATACACTCCTAAACATACAATATCCATCAATTTTACTGATTATTTGTTCTCATCCTACAACATTTAACGTCTATGTGGTGGCTTTGGATCAGACTAATAACCAGTTGCTCCCTGCATGTATTACAAATACTTTCACTGCCAGCTTATGCATGCCAGCTACTAAATCAGCACCACTTCCTCCAAGTTTGTGCCCTGTAAGCCTAATCACTGTAGTACTGCTTCACCTCTTGCAAATCCCAATGGTCTTCCATGTGGTTTGGCCACTAAACCTCATGCTGCCCAAAATGTAAGAGGGCCACACTAGCCATACTAAGTATTGGCCCAGATCTGAAATATTGAAAAAATAACAACAAAACGTAGTATCCATAACATTTTATGTAGAATATAAAAAATATTTGTGCTACAAATGTTACCATAAGCTCATTGCACCATTCCTTTCTACCCAATAACTGCCCTTCCAGTCCATTGACAATCATATTTTTCTATTTCCTCAGAAACAAAGTAATACAGGCCAATCACTTGCACATAAAGTTACATAATCTTCACTAAGTGTGGCCCCTCACATGTTTATGAGATGAAAACGCAATAAAAAACTCCCATCAGCTGATTTTATTTTTGATAGGTGTAAACTTTCATTCTCTTTCCAGCCCATCCAGCAGCACATATATCTCATAAAGGCAGATTTTCATGAATGATCTATGACGCCCTTAACCGCAAATGTAACGACTACCTAAATAATGTGCGTTTCGCCACTGCAGACTGTCAATCTGCAGACTAGCTCCACTATTATTAATGCCTAGATAAAGGCCAAAGAAATGTCATGCTGCAAATTAAACTTGCCTTATTGTTATGGCTAGCACCATAAAGTTTTCAAACAATACTAGATTTCTGTCACAGACACCGGCTTCCTGTCTATCTGCCATTATCTATTCTGTAGCTCTTCATGGGCTGTATTATCAAAAATTGAGAAATTGATAAAATTGATAAACTGACATTTAAGAAGAAATGCCTGGCATTCATTATTTACCTCTTGCCAACGTCTCCCAAATTTCACAGAAGCAATATACAGTAAGATGCTCTTGGTCATTAAAGTAATCTTCTGCCTGCCCAACACAGCCCCGTCATTACTACCATTTGCCACCCAAGTGCTGTCCCAAGTGGTAGACCCACCCCTGAATCTACATCCTGCAAAACATCTGCAATTGAAGTAGGGTTTGTCTACGTCTGGGATCCTTGCGTGGAATATGTCCATCATTATTCTCTACCCCTGCCACATGCTTTGCACAAAAGTAGATTCTGCAACAGCTTAATGACATGGAGCAAGGATAAGGATACTGATAGCAATAATCACAGTCATGTTGTCTGGGAGTAAACATACTCTGCCATCCTGACCTGAATATAATCATAAACCTAATTCTGCTACCAATACAATTAGGAAAATTACAGCAGATCATGTTAACCATTAGCCTTATGGTTGCCATTTCCTCGATTACTACATTTTTCCTCGAAAATGCGCATCACAACTAACCGAGCCTGCAGTATTTGTGAAAAATGCAATATTTAAACTACTACTTTAGCTTGCCAGACTGACTTCACAATGCAATTGCCTAAAACTGAATATCATGGGCCAAATGTAATGAAGTGTGAGGTTTTAGTAAAAACCAGCTCGCACCTCCTCACATGTTTAGAAGGTGCGAGATGGTGCAGCAACTCACAAATGTAATAGCCTGCAAACTTTTGAGCTTGAAGCTATTACACTATGCGAATCTGAACGAGTATTTCCCTATGTAAACTCAGACCTTTTATTGCGACTAGCATTAAAAGGTCTGAGTCTTACAGAAGCCATTACAGTGAGATCCGTGAAGGTTTCTGTGTGTAAAAAAAAATAATTAACAATAAAATGTAAAAAAAAAACAATATATGAGACGTGCCCCCACCCCCAGAAGCATAACCAGCCCCGGGCTCTGTACAGCCTGTCCGGTTTCTAAAAATACAGGGGAAAAATGCATAGGGGTCCCCTGTATTTTAAGAACCAGCACAGGGTTCTGTTGAGCCGGTCCTAGTTGTGTAGATACAGGGGACAAAATGAGTAGGGGTCCCTTGTATATTCCATTACCAGCACTGGACTCTATCTAGTGGGGGTGTAATGCCACAGCCAGGGGAATCCTTTCACTGGGTCCCGCGGCCAAAGCATTGCAACTGACCGCTAATCAGCCCAACCCCAATGAAGGGTGTCCCCCTCTCCAGGGCACTCCAGGCCTGGGCTGATAGTTTGCAGCTATCCACGGCACCCCAGTGGGTGCCAGGTTGATTGTGTATAGTGTGCTGGTTCTTAAAATATAGGGGAACCCTACGCATTTTTTTGTATTGTGAATGGGAAAACATCTGGATGCAAGATTATTTTTTGTGAGTTATAGTAGAGCAAAAAATATGTGAGTTTTTATGTAGTTACACCCTATTACATTTGCAAGTGTGTAAAAATCGTGAGTTTAGCTCTAAACTCACATTTTTTACAAAATTGCGTCCCATTACATCTGGTCCCATGTGTTCAAATCTTGCCTAATTTACTCCACCAGTCTATAAAAGTGACTTCTAATCTGCCTATCAGCTGCCCTCTTTGCTAATCAACAACAAAGTTTAGGATTCCCAGGAGAGGTTGCAGCTGCTGGGAGGTGACCTTGCACGCTGTATGTACACTGTGTACTATGTCTTCAGAGCCAACAGCTATATCCAGCGGAAGCCGGTATTCATCTGAAAGGAATCAATTTCTATAACCAATATTTCCTGGAGCAATGTAGCCTATCTGGCTTGTCCCTGAAGCAACTTGCCAGCTGTCCCAGATAGCTCAACAAGAGATGAGTACTGTATCTAAATGAAATCCAAATTATGTCTAATAAATAACTGATACGAACCTCATCTCTTTCTTTAGTACCCACTCTAGGTGGTCGCTACTGTAAATGCTTTGAAAAAGCAACACAAGCTTAAACATCCCAAGGGCAGCAACACACATTTATTTTTCACATGGACTTTGCATCTGTTTTTGCTAGTAATGCCCTCTGATCTAAGAACCCAGAGGGAAAAGGGTAAAATACCAAACTCGACCTTTAGAAAATATACAGCTAAGCATCAATTGTATTGCAACATCACTCATTTATAGAGTTCTAGCACCGCACCTGTAGGAACCTTTCTGCTGCACACTTGTTTCCATCTGAACCCCTGAGCAGAGTATACTGTACACCCACAGACCTTGTGATAGCAGCTGTAACATTGTAAGTACTAGTTTTTAATTTTGATTCTGTCAATAAATACACTTTGATTCATAACTACTGAAAAAACCTTATCTTTATTGCATATACTGTGAGTATCTCACACATTAACTACAGTACAACTCCTGGAGCACTCACAAGCTGACAACATCCTCACTGATGGAGCATAATCCTAGTTGGACATACATTGTGCTCCATGTAAATGAAATACGTAAGGACCAAAGGGAACAGCGGATGTCCAGTTGAACCACCAGAATTGTGGAATGATAGAAAAAGGGTCCAGAGGATATCAAGCATGTCTACTCCAGTGGGCTAGGCCTCCGACAGAATCTAGCGACATTTTGAATTTCTTGATCCTTTGTCCACTTATTGCCAGGAACCTTCAGCAGATGTGAGAACAAGTGGAAGAGAACTAAGGAGTGGGTATTGACAGTTAGAAAAGGCAGGGGACAAAAAACATAGGTGCACACTCTGAGTACTATGAACAATGATAGCCAAAATAATCCTGATAAACTCTACAATTAAAATAGAGTATAAGTGAGGTTCTTTATACAAGTTTGGCAAAATTGTTTGCCCAATTTTGTGCCGTGCGCGTCCGAAAAGGCGGTGTGGCCTAATTATCATAGGTCACCCCTCTAAATGCTGATGTTTGGGGGCGTGTGTGTATGGCATGCCTCCCTTTTAACATCAGGCTGGGGGCGAGCCCAGCACTCTGTCAGTAGCTGGGCTGCATCCAGCCCTCTCCCTGCACTGAACGGATGCTGCGCGCATGCGTGCAGCAGCCACTTAGCTTCTCCGGAATCCGGTGGTGGGGATCCCCAACCTCCCGACTGCCCGCGGGACTCTTCGGCCCACGGGTGGAACCAGGGGCGTTTTTAGAAATTAGTGGCCCTAATATATATACAGTGTGTATATATATATATATATATTATATATATAGTATATACTGTATATTTAATGTATGTAATACATTGCGTATTGGCTTTAGTGCTATTTACCAAAGTGGTTAGCTCATTAATTCTATTTAATTAGAATGTGCATGTTTTTTCGTGGTTTCCAATGTATATTTTTTATTAAACATATAAATTAGTTAAATTATAATTACCAAAGTTAAAAATGCGTTTTTTGTGTGGAATCAGATGATGGGATAGGTAATTCATTTATGAATATAGCATTAGAAGTATGAGGGTTTTCTAATTAAAATTATTATGCATGTAGTTCTAATTTGAAATTTGCCCAAACTAACCTTTATGACCAAAAGTGTAGTCCAGAATAGGTAATGGCCTAAGGCTGAGCCTTGAGTGTGATGCTGCAGGTCCTGTCAGGTCACTGTCCTGTTGAGGCTGGGACCAGCAGAAAATGGCCACTACCCATCGGGCAGGTAACAAGGATGAGCAGCCCTCAGGTCATGAGACTGTGGATCATCCAATCAGGCTGCATGTGTGACAGTGTGCAGCCTAACCCTCAATTCAATCACTGCTGTTCAGGACAAAGTGAGGAACCGCTTAAAGGAGCTGTAAACTTTATTGTTACTTCCTATAGTTATGTAATATAATAAATATAACCCTGTCACTCTAACCCAGATCAGCTGGCATCAGTTCCCTGCTGACTGTGGTACTATAGTGTATAAACTATAATACATATCCATACTGTAAAACACAAATACTGTAAGACAAGACAAAAAAACATATTGTTTATTACTTAAATTTTTTCCATAAAAGTACAGTTGCAGGGTCAGGCTGTCACACACACTGTAAAAACACTAATAGTAGCATTAATAAATAACCTGTTGGAGTCGGGGGGCGGAGCCAAATACTAGCCAGCCGAAGCTTCAGAATGAATGGCATACAGACTGCGGGAAGCGGGGTCAAACATTGGCCAATCGGAGCCTGCAGAGTGGGAGACAGAGGGCGGAGCCAAACGCAAGACAGCTGGAGCCTGGAGAAAGAAAGTGACAGACAAACAATGGGTTGTGAGGCGGAGCCAAACACTGCACTGATGCAGTAAGGCTCTTTCTTTCCCCAAATTAAATAGCACTTAGAGAAACTGTGTCATATAGTTGCTGGGTGCAGGATGAGCGCCTCGGGGGCCGGTGTGCGCTGCACACCCTGCACCCATTGTTAATACGCCCCTGGGTGGAACAGTGCCTGAAAAACGGGACTGTCCTGCTGAAATTGGGATGGTTGGGAGGGGTGTGCCCTCTATGGGGTGGCGCCCCTGTTCGACCACACTGGTCGAACGCCCCAAGAGCCAGCCCTGATATACACTCACTGTAAATAGGTGCCAGATATTACACTGACCTGCGGGAAGGTACTGTACTTTAGTTAACATGCAGGTTTTTCCGGAATGTGATTGAAATGCCGGCGGCTGTTTAAAAGCTGACAACGGCTGCCCAACAGGATGAAAATCCCGCCAGAGGCAGATAAATATGCTAACCTCCCCTGGCCCCCCCTAACCCTCCCTTAGTGGTGCCTAACCTCCCTCCCTAGGGCGGAGCTTCAGGCAGTAATCAATGTGGGGACTGTGACGGGAGGTGAATGGTCTGTCTTTCGGATCCTTTCACTGCAGTGCAGAATGCAGACAGTGTTGTTGGATCCACTGCAGTGTTGAGAGGTATTTTATTTTCTTTCCTGTCAACACTGTCTGCGCTTCAGTGGCTCCTGCAGCTCCACCCGGCCCATTATTAATCTAGCTCTGAATGTAGGAACCTGTGCAGATGATTAAAAGCACCTAGGTGCAAATACCAAGCAGAAGGAGTCTCAGTCTTCAAGTGTACAACATACACAAATATAATGGAAAGGGGGAGGGGGCTTGGATGGTACACCCTAATTTTAAACAAAATAAGAGGTGCTACCATGCTGAGACTTGTAGTACAATGCAGGGGACACATTATGAGTATTAAGAACAATGATAGTCAAAACAATCCTGATAAACTCTACAATTAAAATAGAGTATAAGTGAGATTCTTAGCATCCACCACGTCAAGGTGAACCACATAAGATGGGTCCCTAACATCCCTAATACTAACACATTGGTAGCACCTCTTATTATGTATAAAATCACATCTTTTTATGTTTAAAATTAGGGTGTGCAGTCCAAGCCCCCTCCCCCTTTCCAGTTAGAAAAGGCCACAGGTAGGATGCCAAAACACGAACAGAAGGGTAGAAGGTCAGAGAATGCCCTCAGAATGGACAATTTTTCTATTGTGCAAAATTTGGAAGCTGAATGGAAATCCTCATCTTTATTTAATATCCAGCTTGCGCAGTTCTGCAGTCATGGGCGGCAAGGCCCTGTGGTTTTCAAGAGTGGACCGTGACAAATCCTGAAAGATTTGAATCGTGCCCATCAAATATTGATGCCATCCAGGCAGGCCGGTTCTATGATTACGCAAGTTACGCGGCCGCGTAGAGCGCCACATAGTGAAGGGCGCCGCGGCTGCGACCTTGCGATTAATTAATTTACTTAGCCACCACTAGCCGGCACCCAGCATCGTTGAGGCTGACCGCGGGCAGACTGTGTCACTGTGACACAGCTGCACCGCGGTTCCAATGGGCGGCCGTCCAATGGCTTGTATGCGGTTACGTCACGCCGCAAGCAAGGTCGCAAAGAGGGCTGATGGGAGGAGAGTGGCAGCTGTAGCCCGCCTTTGAGAAAAATCGTGTTCCTACTGCAGGGCAGGCTGAGACCGCCCGTCCGGACTGCCAGTGACGCGGAGGGGGAGCAGTGCAGCCAGGTCGGCCCTTTAATTACTCAGGGCACATTGAGAAGAAGTAGCCGCAGGGTGTCTTCAGCTGCTCTCTTCATGCCTGGCGCCGTGGGACAGGTAAAGGATGCACCCAGCCCCCTACTGCTCAAAATGTGTTTACTTTATAACACAAAACAAATATGCAAGGAAGGACACAGTCCGTTTGTCTGATCGATATGAGACAGGCTCCGGATCCGAGTCCTGGATGGGGGAGGTGAGAATCTCCCTCAAGTCTCCACTGTTTCGTGTAGCAGCAGATTTAGATTAACCCCCTGCATTGCTGGAACTGGCCACTGTAGATACATACAGTATCTACAGTGGCCAGTTCCAGCAATGCAGGGGTTAATCTGCTACATTATCTACAGTGGCCAGTTCCAGCAATGCAGGGGTTAATCTGCTACATTATCTACAGTGGCCAGTTCCAGCAATGCAGGGGTTAATCTGCTACATTATCTACAGTGGCCAGTTCCAGCAATGCAGGGGTTAAACTGCTGCTACACGGAACAGTGGAGACACTGGGGCAGATTCTCACCTCCCCCATCCAGGTCTGGGCACATGCAGAGACAGTTGCCTGGCTGTCACTAGTCTACACAAGCTACTATTCTGCCTCTGGAAGCAGCAGTAATGTAATGTAATGCTCTCCTGGAAGGAGCAAGTAAGGAACTGCTTTTAACTTCATTGTCTCAGTAGCTGCCTCCAATGCACTGGGGAATGGGGAGGCACAGCATGCATGCACAGTCACTAGCAGGAATATCTCCATTTATACACAAACCCCCTCTTCCCAGTCTGTCACCAGGAGGGATGTTCTCACCACCTGCAGAACAGCAACAGGTACCTGGAGCCTTCTCCCTGCAGTTTCAGCCCTATTCCTGATATGCAATCTCACTCTGACTCCTACTTCCCCTGACCACCTGCATGACATCACTCAGACAGCTACTGATTGGCTGTGTCCAGTGTCAGTATGGCTGAGGGGTATCCTATATATTACAACTTGCATGCAGCTAAAAGCTCCTACACCACCACCCTGACACCTCTATACCCACCACTACCGCTTTGTGCTACCTTCCTGACCTCTCCATGCCCACCTCTACCTCTCTATACTATCCCCCTGGCCCCTTCATACTCTCCTCTCTCTGCCCTACCACCCTGACCCTTCCATACTGTACCTACTACTAGGTATCTGCACTACTCCCTGAATCCTCCATGCCCACCACTGCCTCTCTGCACCACACCCCTGACCACTCAATATCTGCTTCTATCTCTGCACTACTGCCCACACCCCTCCATATTGTACCTGTCACTATGTACCCGCACTTCACCCTGAACCAAGCTCTATTTATCTAATCTTAACCCGGGGGGGGGGGGTATTATGGAGGGGAGGGAGTAGGCAGAATTTCACCTAGGGTGCTGAGAAACCTTGCATCGGCCCTGACTGTGTGTGAGAGTGAATTGGTGACTGTGTGTGAGAGTGAATTGGTGACTGTGTGTGAGAGTGAATTGGTGACTGTGTGTGAGAGTGAATTGGTGACTGTGTGTGTGTGAATTGGTGACTGTGTGTGTGTGAATTGGTGACTGTGTGTGTGTGAATTGGTTACTGTGTGTGTGTGTGAATTATTGACTGTGTGTGTGAATTGGTGACTGTGTGTGAGAGAGAGAATGGGTGACTGTGTGTGTGAGAGAAAGAATGGGTGACTGTGTGAGAATGGGTGACTGTGTGTGAGAGAGAGAATGGGTGACTGTGTGTGAGAGAGAGAATGGGTGACTGTGTGTGAGAGAGAGAATGGGTGACTGTGTGTGAGAGAGAGAATGGGTGACTGTGTGTGAGAGAAACAATGGGTGACTGTGTGTGAGAGAAACAATGGGTGATTGTGTGTGAGAGAGAGAATGGGTGACTTTGTGTGAGAGAGAGAATGGGTGACTGTGTGAGAGAGAGAATGGGTGACTGTGTGAGAATGGGTGACTGTGTGTGTGAGAGAGAATGGGTGACTGTGTGAGAGAGAGAATGGGTGACTTTGTGTGTGAGAGAGAGAATGGGTGACTGTGTGAGAATGGGTGACTTTGTGTGTGAGAGAGAGAATGGGTGACTGTGTGAGAATGGGTAGCTGTGTGTGAGAGAGGGAATGGGTGACTGTGTGAGAGAGAATGGGTGACTTTGTGTGTGAGAGAAAGAATGGGTGATTGTGTGAGAGAGAGAATGGGTGACTTTGTGTGAGAGAGAGAATGGGTGACTGTGTGTGAGCGAGAATGAGTGAATGTGTGTGTGTGAGCGAGAATGGGTGACTGTGTGTGTGAGAGACAATGGGTGCCTCCTGTGGGTATGTAAAACAACGTCTGACTGGTGTGTGTGACAATGGGTGACTTCTATACACCTTCATAGTAGCCATATCTATCCTCAGTAAAAAAAGAAAAGGCGGGTAGCTGCTTTTTGAAATAATTGCCGTGCGCATGCGCGCCACATCTATACACTGGAGAAGGGGTCTGGGGGCATGCCCAGTAGCTCCCGGAGTGCTGGGCATGCATCCAGAGTGACAAAAATGGGGTTTGGCTCATGGGTATGGCTTTTTCCGTGAGGCCACGGCTCCTTAATTTTTTCTGGCACGGGCAACAATATGCCTGGGGGCGCCAAAAAATATATTCGCTTACCAAAAAATTTGGGCTAGGGCCGGCCCTGCATCCAGACACTGGAACTTTAAAAGGATATCCTCCTTCTGAGTGTAATAATGAAGACTGCATATGACATCTTTGGGTGGATCAGAAGGAGCACTCCTTTGTCAAAGTGCCCTGTCAAACATAATGAAGGAATGTGGATCTTGTTACAAAATTTCCATAAAAATCCTGGTAAGAAAATTTATGAGACCGTGAGTAGGGACATCCTCCAAAATGCCTCAAACCCAAAGGTTATTCATCTGACCCCAATTATAGCAGTGATGTGTGGTCAGGCGAGGCAGAACCTTTCATGTCATAGTTAGGTATACTCCACAGTTTTTACTATAAAAATAAGAAAAATTTAAAGAAAATATTATAAATATCTTTATATTGTTCTAATAATTTTTATAGTCAAGACTCTGGAGCAAAAAGAGGCACTGCCTCCCCTGTCTACCTTTTCCGCACATCCCTGATCAAAACACACCAAATGTCCAGCACTATATACTACTGCACCTTTGTATAAAGCCCACATGAACCCTCGGGTTCATATACTGTATGTATGTGTAAATCTGGCTCTGATACTAGCCAATGCCTCCCCAGCCATTTACCTCACCACATGTCACTGAATTATAGAATCAATCAAGCCTACTGCAAAAGAGGTTAAATATTGTAGCTTGATGCACCACTGCCTCACGTAGACCATTGTGGAAAGCGATCAAGGTGTTGGAAAACTCCACAACTGTGGCTAGTCTGGCACCCAGTTGTTTCACTTCAGATTAGATATTGGATATTTCTTTATGTACAGTATCCTGGAGCCTATGCTTTAGCTGCTCAAAGTCCTGTTTGGCAGAAAGGTCCTGTTAAGTTGTTAGAGACAGTAAGAGTTACAAAACTTGGGCGATGCCACTGTCTTCTGAAGCCACTGTAGAATGGAGCTGGTTTTTAATCCAGAAAGCGTTTCCGAGGACACGGAGCTCTGAGGGAAGGATGTGCAGGGATCATAGGCATAGAGCAGGACAACTTAAGATATTGATGCATACCAGAATGGGAAGATGTTTCTGAGAGGGGTCAGAGTCCTTATTTGAGGCACCTTTTCTGTTTTTTATCATGACAAGACAGGACAAAGGTTGGAGGTGTTGGAGTTCTGCACACCAAGTGAAAAGTTGAAAAGTGATGTGGATGTTGGCCAAGGTCATCGCTCATCTCATTCCCCCACTGCTAAGGCTACGGCCATCTCTGTAGCTACAGTCAATACATAGCGTTGGTGAATGGACACTTCCAGGGTTGTAGACCAAAGGCAGAGGAGCAATCCAGTGAAATAGTTTAAAATAAGTGTCTGAAGATTATTTTCCAGAGTATGGAAGCTACTGTGGGGCTGATTCAGAGTCACAAGTTCTTGCGACCACTTTAGTGTCTTTTGCCATAGTCACATTAGAGACTTTGGGTCTCATTCAGACCCGGTTGCAAGCGCTGAGCGCTCGCAACCGGGTCGATGTCAAGGCCCTGCGCAAGACCATCGCGACCATCAACCTGGTCGGTCGCTAAAGCTGTGGGTGGTAACCCACAGCTTGGCTAGCGACCAGGAGGCCGCACTTAAAAAATCAAGCGGCCGCCCTCATTCAGAGAGAGCGATCACTTCTTGCGACCGCCTTTGAATGAGGGCCTTTATGCTAATACTAGTTAAAACCCTTTACCTGGTGTACAAATGTGAATCTGAATGTGCAAGGACTGAGACGCCCACTTTGTGAATTCTTAGCAACAATCCCGCATGGTGTTTCTTTAAACACTACCATCGAAACTTGCACCTGCCCCATGTTAGGAGCAGAATCTCCGTCAGAGTATGGTCTTTAATGTAAGCAATTAAGCAATTGAGTTTGCAACCAGTTATGCAACATGCCTGTGACACTCCCATTACACACTCATAAGACAGTGCATCTACATGGGGTTAAGTAGACACCTAACAGTCACTGCCCAATGCATTTCCAATGCAGTGCTGAGACGGAGCATCTCCATCAATACTGCGTTTCTGTGCGTACACACTGTGCGACTTTGTAGCTATTTAGATGCATGTGCAGTAGAAAAACATTGACTGATTTCGGATATTTTGCATCCGAATAAGAATCAGGCCCTATGAATCTAGGATCAACATGTATCTTTAAGCGAGTACCAGCATTGTTTTTCTGAGTACTGATACCTACTTTCCTAGAAAAAGCAGTATAGAAATCTATATAATATCTTGAAAAGATGGATAAAATGGAATGATAGGCAATGAAAGTGATTAGTACATAAAAGGGGCTAACCCTCTGAGAGATGGACGGTTCTGTGGATTTGTACACAATCGGGTATGGGGATAGACAGACAGCACATTTGTATGGGTTTTTAAAGTAATTGATAAGTCTGAGCTGTCTTTAGTCATTTTTAAGCCTGTGAGAAAACATCTGTAAAACACAAAATTAGATTACTTTATCTCATGCTGTTCCAAGGCTTATATAGCCAAATATGGGCTATACTACTGCGTTAGAGACAAGGAAAGAGAACGTCGCTGGTTGATATGCAAGATAAAAATTCATCTGATGTCTTTATATTTAGAGAGGGTCAGGTTTCCTCCCCAGTTAGCTGAGCTATTCCTCTAACATCTCTAGAGCCCCCTGGTCTGGCCATAAGCTGCAAGTGCTAACTGTCTTTCCATGACTTGAAACAGAACCTGCACAGAGAAATGAGGCATGGTTACGGTTACAGTAATTAAAAATAAGTTCTGATCAAGAACATCCACTCTATGCCTGGCCATGTGTCGTACATCAGATGAATTGCTGACCAAAGTGAATTCTCTTAATAAACCTCTCCCTAATATGGCTGGCTATGTAGCCTCTCAGCTATAAAGTCTGAAACTGGATTTGTTCCATCTCTTCTTTGTGCAAGTAATTCTCCTCTGTGGTGATCAGTTAACGCGTCCTATCTAACACACTGAGGCGTGAGAGGAAAGAGTGATTGGTATTGAAAACTTACTAGCATTTATGTACTTAAGCTTAATGAGACTTTCATTGTGATTAGATTAAATCCCTGTATTATGTGCATGTCTAAATCGCTAACACTACATTTTGTTATGTGAATAGAACTTCCCAGAGCTTTTCAGCTACATTTTAATCAACTTATGTTCGCTTAGCTGACAGTGCCATTTAATTATTATGCTATAAAGAGAGAGCACTGGGTGACATTTGAAATAATGTCCCTTTACTATCAAGTATTTTATTTTTAATCTGAATGGACAAAGACTTTGGAGGAGATGTACTAAGCCTTGAAGAGAGATAAAGAAAGAGAGATAAAGTACCAACCTATCAGCTCCTAACTGTCAGTTTACAGTGTTTGAAAAGTGACAGTTAGGAGATGATTGGTTGGTACTTTATCTCTCTCCAAGGCTTGATACATCTCCCCCTTTATGAGAATTGTGGTGAAACTAATTTAATAAAAGGGACAATGCTTTAATCAGATTCTTTGTCTTTGAACACATGGTTTAATCGGTACACACAATCATTGGAATAAACTAAAAACTCTTGCTATAAATATTTGTCCTGCACCATATCTCATGGGGCTTACCATACTGTCCCTTTAAACAGCGACACTGATGAATTACACAGGTTCTGTGGCTGGCTGATTTCAAGCCTGCATTTGGTTTTAAACAGTCACAGAACCTGTGTAATTCCTGAGTACCCTGGTTTAAAGGGATAGTAGCAGGGATTAAAGTGGGCCGGAAAGGGGGTGAACTGCGTTCCGTCACTTCAAATGGGAGGCGGAACTAGTTCCGCCTCCATCCGCCCACTCAGCCTGGCTTTAGAAACGGTCAGCTGTGGGCTGCATTCCTGCGGCTGTCACAGTCTGAATGTGTGGGGTCCGTTTTCACTGGATAAGCCTGCCTGGCTGGCACGCCCCCTTTGCCTGTCCGGCCTGCCCCCCTTTGCCCAGCCACCCACTCTCCTTGCTTGGGATCTGATGAAGAGAGAAGAGAAGACTAATGGTGCGTACACACTGGGCGATAAAGTTGGACGACTGAACGATAACGATATCGTTATCGTACAGTCGTCCACTTTATCATCCATTTTTAAACCCAAAAAGATGAACGATAACGACGACGCGTGTTCCCGCGGGTCGTTCGTCATTATCGTTCATCGGGCTGACATGCAGGCCAACCTGACGACCTCGTCAGGTTGCTGCATGTCAGGGAATGGGGGCGAGAGCCCGGCGCTGAACAATATCGTTAATGATATCGTTCAGCGGCTGTGCTCAATGTAATGAACGACTTTGAGCACAGCCTGCCGGGGACAACACTACACGATATCGCTCAGGGAGCATATCGTGTAGTGTGTACCCACCATTAGGCAGTGACTGAGAGAAAGAAGTAAGGAAGGACACAGTACTGGTGGTGGTGTGGTGCACTTAAAAGAGCTAAGTAGCACCAAAATGTAAGGGATGTTTTTTTTTTCTTACTGTATTGTGACATGACATTGTGTTGGGCTTGTCCTGGCCGGTTCCTGCGGCTCTGTGCCGTACACCAACGCTGCCCGCTCATATCATAAATAACTGGTGGCGGGTGGGCGGTGCTAGTACTACTAGACTCAATCCTCTCATGATGATTGACATTTAGCCTGCCGCCCATCCTGCTTCCTCTCCTCTGGCGGGAATGAGACTGCGAGATGACGTCATCGCGTGCCTGTCTCTCCCCGCATGTAAAGAGGAGCCGCCCTGAGAGGACCCAGTCCACGCGGACGCTGCTCATGCTGTGTGTGAGTGTGATGGTGACATGACACTGGTAAGCAGCGTTCTCCATTCTCCCTGCTTCCACTGACCCTCCCCACTGCGTGTTCTCAATTTTTCCACTGTACCCCTCTCCACTGTGTATTCCCACTGCCCCACCCCACTGTATATTCACACTACCCCTCTCCACTGTATATTCACGCTGCCCCTCTCCCCACTGTGTGTTCTCCATTCTCCCACTGCCCCCTTCCACATTGTGGGTTCACCCTGGCCCCTCTCCCTACTATGTTCTGTTTTCCATTTTCCCACTGCCCCCCTCTAGATGGGCAGAAAGGCGTGGATAGGATTTTTGCTCCCGCTGGGTGGTTTAGGGCATATGGGGGGGGGGGTGAGTTCCACCACCTCTCTTGGAACACTTTAAGCACTGGATAGTAGCATGGTAAGCCTACATATGGTGTTAGTCTGTGGTCTGTCATGTGTTGCTGGCTGCTGACGTTAAAAGCTGGTGGACAGATGAAACCATATAGCTAAAAATACAAGTCCTGTGTGTGATTTTTTGTGTGTGTGAGTGCAATGTATTTGTGTGTTTGTGTTTTTTTGTTTTGTTTTATATTTGTATTTGTTTTTGTATATCTGTTAAAGACCAGTCATGTCTAGTGAGAGACATTATAATCTTCCATAGGCCAATTGGATGATATTCCTGTCAAAATTGCCTATTAAAATCAATTCATTTACCTGCTGTTTCAGCAAACACAGCAAAGGATAGACAATTTTTTTGGTGGGTTTGCTGACAGTTTTATTGTGGTTTTGAAAACCCCTGCTTGATAAATCGGAGGTTTCTATCCTATTCTATTATTTCTATGATCTAACACATCAATGGTGCTTTGGTATTCAATTCTGTTCTATTCTGTTCTAAATTGTGCTTTGACGGAGGTTGAGCAGTGGTTTTAGCATTAGTAAATCTACAGATAGCAAAACCGCCTCCAAACCGCTGCCAAACCGCCAGGGTTTAGAACCCGCCGCTTAGTAACTTTTGTCTTATGCCTGATTGAAAAATTCTAAACACATATTTTAATTCAGAATTTAAAACTGCACTAAAGTCACTATTCACTTTTCTTGTGAAAAAAATCATGTTGACCAGTTAAATCGACCAAATATCGATATTTTTACATACACGAGTACATGATCCCCTGAATTACTAACAGTAGGTTTGTGAATTGAACAAAAAAATAAAACATCAAACTGACAGACAAATCACCAAAATAATAGACTAACAGACAGGTGATTTTAGGTTCTAAAATCCATTCTATTGCTTGGAACTTAATTATGATGGCTATAAAAAAGGACACAACCTGTGGCTGTAGGAATCACAGTGTGACGATCAAATGCTAGTGTTCCTTTGTGGAGGACGGTGAGCAGGGGGGTTCAGGTGAGTAGGGAAGTGACTGTAATTAGGTCTCCTCGTTGCGGCCGAACCCAGGTTTGGCTAGACCTGCCCAGAGGCACGGAGTCTAACTCACTTGGTGGTTTTCTCCAGTGACCCCTCAAATTGGGATTTGGTTTTCGCCGCACCAAGTGAGCAGGTCGCGGCCCTCTGGAACAGGTAACTGGGAATGGCAGAAGACCAGAAACTATATTTAATTAAATAAATGTTAGAACCCTGTTAGAGATCATAATCACAGGCTTGCTAGAGAATAATGGAAAATGTACTGGGAATTACTAGAAATCCAGGTGCTGATTTGCACAGAGAAATGTGGACACAGGCATATACTGGGAATTGTTACATATGCAGGTGCTGACAGAAAAACACAGAGAGATGTGGACACAGGCATATACTGGGGATTCTAGATATGTAGGTGCTGATTTGCACAGACAAACACAGAGCAGAGTGGACACAGACATATACTGAGAATGCTAAGAGATGCAGCTGGGAGCTAATCAGCAATAGCAGGTAATCTGACACCTCAGTAACACAGGGAAATAGCAGAACGTAACAAGACACACAGGCATAAAAACACAAAAGACAGGAGCAAAGGGAGAGAACTAAGGGCCTGATTCAGAGGCACTCGCTATTTGCGAGTACTCGTGTGATGTCAGTAGGGCCACCCACAAATGGCAGGTGTTCCTTCAGGAGCACCTCCGTTTGTGCAGCCACCCCCCGACCCACCTACAAAACGGGGTGAGCTGTCGATCAATATTGACAGCCGCCCCAATTTGCTGCGAGTCCCGAGCGAGTGAACTTCTCACTCTCTCCGGGGCTCGCGCACATGCAGTGTAGACGCCGCACATGCGTGCTGCCCGACTATCGCGAGCGGGTCTGAATCAGGCCCTAAGAATCAGACTGAAAGTAGCATGGAAGCCAATGCAGAAACTCTAGAGGGCTGTAAGTGGGCTGAAGCAACACTCTGAAGGGAAAACACAGAGCAACACTGGTGAGCATCACAAGTCACTGGAACAGCGAAGTTGAACAGCAGTTTCCTGTTCCTGGAGTCAGACTTAAATACCCCTGGGTAGCTGATCATTGGATCAGCTGAGTGACCACAGGACTACCATTGGGAGAGATTAGTCAGGTGATATGAACTAACATGGCTGCGCCCATGCCCAGCACCCCGTAAACCAGGACGCATGCACGGAAGCCCTAGCGGACCCCAGGGAGAATATTCAGTCACCACTCACCTCCACCCACAGCATCTGGACACCTAAGCCCAAGGACACCAGTGCAGAGGTGAGTAGCGGCCGATCCCAGGCCGCATCCTGACACACGGCTATTCAAGCCTGTGCAATGCTGTCCACTTTTCTGCAGTATGCAAAGCACCACCTGACTGAAGAGAACCAGAATGTAGAATTAGAGGAACCACAGCAGCTTTTTTAAATACCTCAGAGACTACACAGGCCTAGGTTCTTCCGTGGTCGGTTAAACCTCAATGCGTTGTATGCTGGTGAGTGCTGGGTACGGGATCCCGGCGGTTGGGATGCCG
Organism: Taudactylus pleione; assembly: GCA_031769625.1. Lineage (NCBI taxonomy): Eukaryota > Metazoa > Chordata > Amphibia > Anura > Myobatrachidae > Taudactylus > Taudactylus pleione. Next base: position 12,342,168 of record JAUIMM010000289.1, on the reverse strand, counting down.
GTAGTCAGAATACTGACAGCGGCATCCCAACAGTTAGAATCCTGACGCCCAAAGGTTAGTACCTAACCCTCCCTTCTAGTACCTAACCCTAAACTTAACCCTCATACTTACCTGACGAGATCGCAGATGCCAGGATGCTGGTGTGGGCATTCTCACCCCTGTTGGGATTCCGGTGCCGGGATGCTGAGCGCCGGCATTCTGTGTGCCGGGATCCTAACTACATCCTGCTGGTGAGGTCATACAGATGTTCCACCATTCTAACATAATGGTGCTGTGTGACCGTGTCAGACCTGCACAAGCTGCTGTGTGCTCTGGGTTTTTTGCCACTGGCTCCTTTTAGTCAGTGTCTGAGAAAGTGATGAGCATAGCACAGCCTACATTTGGCTGGCACCTCACCCAGGTCATGGCAGCAATCATTTGTCTCAGTGACACCTACGTCTGCTTTCCCAGTCAGGAGTCACAGTAGCATGAAGTTAGGGTAGTTTTCTATAGTCTTGCAGGCATGCCTAATGTCCTTGGAGCTATAGATTGAACGCACATAGGGCTGAGGGCCTGATTCAGACTCGTTCGCTATATGCGTACACTCACAAGCGGCCCGATGTTCTGCATACACGTATGCGCACGCTTCATTCTGCGTGTGCGCAAACTACTCACTGCGATCGCATACCGCTCGCTTGCCCTGCCAAGACATCCCAGTGTAATGAATGACAGGTGAGGCCGTTTGTGGATGGTAACAGGGGCAGTCCAGTAAAAATGGGGGGTTGGCGATGCGAATGCAGGCATGCCTGAGTGTTTCAACGCCGTTTCAGAGGCATGCATAATTAACAGGCAGCATCATAGTACACGTCACTTGGCTTTTTTTTACACTGAAATACTCACAGAGCTTGTGGTAGGGTATGGCTACCACAAGCACTGCGTTCGCATCCAATGTTCCTCGATGTACCAATGCCTTCATACACTTCCTGGAGATGACGTGTGCCAGTGGGCATCTCTACATACGGTAAGGGGTGTCTGCATACGCAGAGTGATCGCTCGCACAGCCAAAGTGGGTGTGCTTATGCCTTGGCGAGCGATCGCATCCCATGACGTCAATTTGGAAAATTTACATTCGCTCAGTGCGAGCGTACGCATCTTGCGACCGGGTCTGAATCAGGCCCTGAGACCACCCAGGAAGAGTGGGCAATTATATATTAATCAACATCACGCCTATTGAATGTGCAGGTGGTCTATGATGCAAAACAAACAGTAACACAAAAACGAACACTAAAATACTCACAAGCACTCCCCAGGCACACACAGAAACACCGACCGAGACAAAAATAATAAATGACACTAGACACAAAAATCAGACAAATTTCAAACTGACCACAATCAGCCTTCTCAGTAAATCTAAGCTGTCACAGACGGGATGTAGTCGGCATCCTGGCGTGCGTGATGCCAATGGTCTAAATACCGTCACCAAAATCCCAACAGGTTGGGATCCCGGCAACAGTATCCTGACCGTCGGCGTCCCGAAGGTAAGTATTGGGGTGTAGGGGGACGTTAGCATTAGGTAGCAGGGTTAGGGTTAGGCAATAGGGGGAGGGTTAGACAATGGGGAGGTAGTGTTAGGATTAGGGTGCGGGGAGGGGAAGGTTAGGTTTAGGCACTGGGGAGGGTTAGGTTTAGGCACTGGGGAGGGGGTGTTAGGTTTAGGGTGCGGGGAGAGGGAGGTTAGGTTTAGGCACTAGGGGGGGGTTAGGTTTAGGCACTGGAGAGGGAGGGTTAGGATTAGGGTGGGGGTAGGGAAAATACTAACCAGCAGTTCTTATGGGTGTCGGGATTCTGGCTGTCAGGATGCCACTGTCGGTATTCTGAACAGCGGCATCCCGACAGCCCGGATTTCATACCCAACCCATCAAAAACATAGCGGGTCTCCCAACATGCAGAGGGCTCTCCTGCTGCAAACAAGGAAGCAGTGGCTAATTTATGGAAGTCCAGAAAACAGATGGATTCTCCTGGTGTTAACTGTTCTCAGGACCCTTGTTCATGGTCCATTCACACAAAAACACCATATGCTGGCTGAACGCAGAAAACTAGCCCAAAGACAAGTGCAGCACTCCAAGGTGGCTGGCAGCTACCAGAACACCAGACACAATGGCCCTCATTCAGAGTTGCTCGCAAAAAGCGAGCGCTCACTCTGCATGAGGGCGGCCGCTTTTTTTTTTAAAGCCGGCCTCCTGGCCGCTCGCTAAGCTGTGGGTGACCACCCACAGCTTTAGCAAGCGGCCAGGTGATCGTCGCGATGGTCACGACCAGCGGGGCTTGCGCGGAGACCCTTGTGGTAGGGTCTCGTCTTCCACAAGCCCCAGTGAGCTTCCGGCTCTAATAGAGTCGGAAGCTCACTACTGACATCACTCGTGATGTCAGTAGGGCCGCCCCCAAACGGCAGGCGTTCCTTCGGGAATGCCTCCGTTTGGCCAGCCACCCCCCCTCCCCGCCTACAAAACGTGGCGAGCTTTTGATAAGCATAGACAGCCGCCCCATTTGTAGCGAGGCCCGGAGCCTGGCCATCGAACCCGCTTGTGAGCGGGTCTGAATGGGGGCCACTGTGTTGCTGGTGGAGGAGAGCAAATGTGTGATGGTGCGCGGCCCCGCCAGGTTAGTGTCAGATCAAAATGGTCGATAAGGGTATGGGAATGTAGGAAAGGTGAGAGATGGAACAAGGTGGTGGTTGTGAAAAAATATCAATAATTGAAAAAATAAATAAATAAAAAATACACAGGAAACAAAGAAAGATTCTAAAACACATAGGGCCTATTTACTAAGTCTTTGATGGAGATACTGTAAAGTGGACGGAGATAAAGTACCAGCTAACCAGCTGCTAACTGTCATTTTTCAAACATGGCTGATAGAAGCTGAGTGGCTAGTACTTTATCTCTGTTCACTTTAACTGCACCCAAAGCTTAATAAATAGACCCCTCATAATTAGAGGCAAGAATGAAAGAAAAGAGGGGAGAGATAGAAACCAAGGGGGCGTGAGAGGAAAAACAGAGAGAGAAAATAGACAAAAAGAAGAGAAAATGAGCTGGGGGAATAAGGGGCAAAAACAGATGTGGAGAGTGAGATCAGGGGATGAGAGAGATAGGGAAAAGAGAAAAAAAAAGAAACGGAGGGAAACAGAAAGACAAGGGGGGAGTGGGTGAGGGGGAGAGACAGACAGTATAAGAGAGGGCGGAAGAGAGATGGGTATGTGGAAAAAATATGAGGAAAACAAACAAAACACCTGGTGAATGGCGGTTGAGTATATACATATAATAATTAGTTATTTCATTTTTTATAGTTTTGTAACGTACAATTTCTTTGTGGAACTTACAGTATTTAAAATGTAAAATATTTATGACTATATAATGAGAAACAGAGCAGGAAGGAGCTCATGGTAAATGTAACCAAATAATTTGAAATTAACAATATAATGTGCGTGCTTCAAAATAATCAAGATCATCAACATGAACTACGTACATCCCTGAAGAAGCATGATATGAAATGCATTGGATGGTTTCCTGTTGGTATCCTGTCATCTCCAATCTTAGAAGATCCATCACCATTGGAGCCCCCACTCTTTGGGGTATAATTACTAAAGTGAGAGTTTTTAGAAATGGAGAAGTTGCCCATAGCAACCAATCAGATTCTTCTTAACAGTTAACTAGCACCTTCTAGAAGATAATAGCTAGAATCTGATTAGCTGCTATGGGCAACATCTCCACTTCTAAATATTCTCACTTTAGTAAATATACCCCTTTGAGTGTTGTTGTGGCTTGCATTCAATCTCTTCCTCCTTTTTTATTATTATATAATAGTTTGAATTACTATGATCTCTCGTGGTGTTGGTGGCAGGCACTAGCAAGGGTAGAGATACCAGAGCTTGTGCTCCAGTGGGCCAGCCACTCTGTTGAGCACTCCATCAACTCCCAGCTGTGAGCCTGAATCACAGCTGAGCAGATGTAGCAGCGAAGCTTAGTGCTCTCTTTTCTGTACTGAGCGTGCCCCCTTCCTCCATGCTGCTTCGTACCTGCATCCTGTGTGCATGCTGATCACACTAACATGGGTGGAAATAGTGTCTGGCTCCTCCTCTTTGCCTCATTTCTGCAGGCTCCCACCTCTCAACATGAACCTGCTGTCAGCTAGTCTGGGTCTCACAGATTGCGACGTCAATCATACAGGATGAGAGAATATGGAGGCTCTGTCCCTGCTGCTGGTGGGGAGGCCTGTGCCGGGTGCTTCTGCTGAGAGCCATGACTGAGAAATTCCTGAGCGGTGAGTCTGATGAGGCCATGCCTGACTGCTCTGATGCCACAGGCCAATAAGAGGGACTACTGTGTGTAATAATTTGAATTGTTGGCACTACTGTGTGGCTTAATGTGAATTGTGGACACTACTGTGTGGTACAACATAAATTGTGGGCACTACTGTTTGGTATAACAAGAATTGTGGAAACTACTATGTGGCATAACGTGAATTGTGGGCACTATTGAATGGCATAACCAGTGGTGGACTGGGATGGAAAACCAGCAGTGAAATTTCTGGAAGCAGCCCTAATGGGGGCAGGTCTGTTAAAGAAGTGGGATCTGTGGAGGGGCCGGGTTACTCCCTCTTCATAGGGCCAGATTCTGAGTCGGAGGCAGTTGTGGCCTTCCTTGCGTCTTTTGCTGCAGTTGCTTCTGTGACTTTATGCCAATGCAACCAGATAACTGGCATATTCGGGGGAAACATGCCATGGCTCTATTTTCAAACCAGGAACCAGCATCCAATGTTCACTGGATGCCCTGTCTACTAACAGACATGTTTGATATTCCAGTTTTCAACTTTTTTGATGTATGGGTGATCTAACCTAAATAGACCATTGTGCTTTTAACATACTATACCACAGGTTCTCAAACTCGGTCCTCAGGACCCCAAACAGTGCATGTTTTGCAGGTCTCCTCACATAATTACTAGTGAAATAGTTAGCTGCACCTGTAGATCTTTTAAAATGTGTCAGTGAGTAATGTCACCTGTGCACCTGCTGGGTGACCTACAAAAAGTAAACTGTGTGGGGTCCTGAGGACCGAGTTTGAGAACCACTGTACTATACTATTTGTGTCCCCTATATCTTTTTTGACTGTGTCATTATTAACTATATGATGCAGTCAGAACAGCAGTGCCAGCTGCCCGTTACCTCCTGTGTTGCTGCTAGAGCCATGAGGAGTGACTCACGAAGATCTGCAAAGGTCCAAGGAAGGAGCTGCTGCTGCTCGGCATGCGCAGCAGCTCCCCCTCAGCCATTTCACTCATTCCATACAATAAGCTCCAAGTGTTGCCCGGTTGAAAGCTGAGGCCTGAGCGCAGCAGTTATGAATAGGCAGGTACAAGCCAGTCAGTCTGATAGTCTTCCTTACCTATATGGTGGTTTCTCTGCAACAGTGAATCTTTAAAGAAATTGATCTTCCCTGGGCAGATGGTGACTTCAGTCAATATTCACTATTCTTGTAGCAGGTCACATGATCCAGAAGATTTACCAATGTCATCATCACATAACAGAAGTTCAACCAGCTAATACATAGTAACAGAAGTTTTGGTGAATGGCTAAATGTGAACTTCCCTGGTCAAACAATTTTATATCATTAAACTGTATTTGCTAATTTGATATAGACGTTGTATCAATTATATGGTTTCTTGAGAATTGGTGCTGTAATGAAGATTACTGTCCCCTAGCCTTTTCCTACTAATCCTACCAGTCATGGATAATCTTCAGTCAAATCGCCCCAGTTCTATTCAGCCTCATCCCCCTACACCTCAGTGTCATTACCCCATGTTTTTTCAACTTCAGCCTCCTTGTGTTCCTCCAGCAACCTTCCCCCTCCAGGTCTCTCCAGCTCCAGTCCCATTGTGTCTCTTCATCTCCAGCCCCCTTCTATCACTCCAGCCCCCATGTCTCTCTAACCCCCAGTGTCTCACGAGCTCTAGCCTACTTGTGTCTCTCCAGCCCCCCAGTGTCTCCCCAGCTCCAACCTTATTGTATCTCTCCAGCTCACCAGTGTCCTCCAGCTCTAAACTCCATGTGTCTCTACAGCCCCACAGTGACTCTTCAGCTCCAGCCTCCTTTTATCTCTCCAGCCCCAGTGTCTCTCCAGCTCCAGCCTCCTGTCTCTCCAGCACCCCGTGCATCTCCAGCTCCAGCCCCCTCTGTCTGTCCATCCCCAGTATTTCTCCAGCTACAGACCCCTTCAACCTCTTTCTATCCCTCCAGCCCCACAGTGTCTCTCTAGCTCTAGCCTCCTTCTGTCTCTCCAGCTCTCTTCTGTCTCTCCAGACTCACTGTGTCTCTCCATTTCTCCAATGTTTCTCCAGCCCACTACATCCCTTCAGCTTCACCCCACAGTCACAGCAAGTCTCCCCGGACCCCGCACATGCCCGTCGCCAGGCCTGTGCATGGGGACTGGCCCAGCGGAAACTGTCCAGTGCTCCCGTAGGCCAAATCCGACTTGTTTGGTTGAATATACTAACTACACTATGAGTGCCGCCGCCTTCCTGATCTGCATTTTTTTTGTTATGATTTTCAGATCCAGAGCTGACAAGACGCTAAACAAAAAAGCTGCCTTATTATTTCATTTTATCATCTCACTATATATATATATATATATATATATATATATAGTTTATTATATTCATTAGCGCACTTAGCGGTAAATTTACTACAGTGACAGTTTTTAGAAGTGGAGATGTTGCCCATAGCAACCAATCAGATTCTAGCTATATCTTCTAGAAGGTGCTATTTAAATGTTAAGTAGAATCTGATAGGTTGCTATGGGCAACATCTCCACTTCTAAAAACTCTCACTTTAGTAAATTTACCCCTTAGGGTTTGTTTATAATATATTTATGACTATATATAAAATATACCCATTTGCTGATGGTGTATGTAAATTATCTCAGAAACCGCACAATTGCATCATTTAGAGTGCCATAATGTATAACAACTTGTTTATGTAGCATCTGGTAAAGTGATGGTTTCTGGCATGTGGAAGTGATGGTCTCTGGCATGTACAAGTGATGGTGTCTGGCATGTAGACCTGTCAAGAGATTGAATGGTCTGAGGCTTTAACTCAGGGTTTCAGATTCTCTCTCTGGGAGGGCAGCCAAACCAAAGAGAATTTGCCTCACCTGTCACAAGTAGATTTACTGGGATCTAAATACCTGACATTTTTTCTTTCTGAAGATGCCTGATAAATAATTTGGGGTACTAAACTAACATTTGGTCAAATATACGGTAACTCTTTACAAACCTTACTGAACTGAAGATGTTTGATATTGTATTCACATTGGCTGTGCTGCTATAATTATTATTAGTATTATTATTATTATTTTTATTATGTTATATGGCACCACAAGGGTTCCGCAGCACCTTACAAAGTAAATTGCTAATGAGCACGCTGCACACAAGAAAAACAGTTATTAACAGTACAAACAATGCAGGACAAGGACATAGTTTATAAAAATTGCTGCATAACACTTAAATTAGCAGCATGGCGTCAGCAACCAAGTGTTGGGTGCCGTTGAGGGGAGTTGGCAGTAAATGATTGTATAAGTAAGGCAAGGAGAAGAACATGAGGGAAGAGGGCCCTGCATGTGAAAGCTTACATTCTAAAGGGGAAGGGCAGACAGACAGGGGTGATACAGATGGGTTAGATAGTGAGGAAGGAGCATGGAGCAATGGGTTAGGAAAAAATGCTGTTACTCTAGGGTGCCGTGATTTGAAAAAATTTGGGAACTTTTTTGGGATCCTAGGTTAGGATGAGAGCTGGAAAACTTTGAGGAAGAAGTGGGTCTTGAGAGCCCATTTGAAGATTAAGCAAAGTTATCAAGGAATATGGAGCTAAGGCCAGAGGGACAACAAATGACAGCTACTCAAAGGTGAACAGGTTGGAAGAGGTGAATAGCATGAAACTCAAATGGAAAACATTTTAAGGCCATGGTGTGTGAGAGAATGTGAGGCCCCCAAAAGAGATAGCTACAAGCGGGAATGGACTGGGGCTCTAGATCAGCCCTGGCAGTTACCCCTGTGCGCGCGCATTTGCCAGAAGTGCCAGATGTCCAGTCTGGCCCTGGCTGTAGGAGAAATTGTGTCAGAGGGGGAAATCCAGGATTCAGTGATGGCTATGAGATTGAGGGAGTTGGAGATGAAGCGGTCATGGATGGGGACCAGTTTATTATAGACAGATCTGGCATTTTGGAGGGCACAAGAGAGAAGGACAGAGTTAAAGTAGGAGGAGAGATGAGATTAATAGGATTGCTGTAGCGTGGAGGTGAGATTGATTTAGAGGGGGGGGATGAGTAGAGTGTGGGGATGGGGTGGGCTTCTTAAAGAATAAAGATGACAGCAGGTGGTGGTAAGGTGGAGGTTTAGTGAAGTGTGGGTGGAGAAGAGGAGAGGTGACTTGGAGATAAGGGAGGGTGCAGGGCTTAGGGGTGGTGTAGCAGGACCATGGTGGAAGAAAAGTGATTGATAATGCAGTAATGGGAGATGAGGTGGAGAGTACTAGAGCTGTTGAAGGGAGACAGAGGAGGAGAGAGAGTGGGAGGAGAAGGTGGAGGAGACTATGGAGGGAGGAAAGAGGTGAGAACTGGTGGTAGAAGAGATAATTATGTAGCTGCTGATTGAGGGGGGAGTTGACAAAAAGAGGGACGTGTAGAAGAGGAAATTGGAGGGAGGAAACAGCAGTAGTAGTGATGAGCGTGAGATACAGAAATAGTACAGTTAAAATGTCTAAAATGCAGATAAGGAAGAACAGTGCTGGTAGATGTAAAGGTACAACTACAATAGTATATTGTAAACAAAAGAAGTTTGGAGCTGTTAAAGTTGCAGGACTATAAAATAAGGATAAAATATTCTTAAAAATGTCTGGGTCGCTTGGCTGCTTTTAAGATGATTTTACTACTGACACTAATGTATCTATTTTGTACAATCCCTTTCACGTTTCCTGGTAAATATTTAGGTAAGTGTAATTCTTTGCTGTCTCGTTATCTTTGGGTGAATCATCCTCCAAAAACACTATCTCGAATGATCCTTCCAAAAGAACGTGGGGATTTGGCCCTGCCAGATTTAACTCTATATCAAGAAGCCTGTTTACTAGTTTATCTCCAGGAATGGTTTTGTCAGCCTTCTGCTAATTGTTGGGTATACTTAGAACAAAATAGTTGTCTGGGATTTCCTTTAGTGGATTTACTTTGGACTCCCAGATCTATGTGTCCAGCCATCCCTTCACTATTACCGTCTATAAGAGCTTCATTGCAGGTTTTGGACAAATTAATTCCTCGGGTACCTAATTTTTTACTCCCGTCCCCTGAACTATCTATTAAAGCGATAGCTAAATGAATCCCTAATCTTACTGTTTCTGGTCTAGCCACAGTATACGCTCTTTGGGAGACCTTATGTAGGATGGTATGATTCTCCCATTCTTGTGTCTACAATCCCATTATTCCTTACCTGCGACAGAGTTATTGCATTATATGCAGATGCGCAATTGGTTTTAGAAGGTGTCTGGTCCATGTGGTTTAATTCATCCATCTTTCATCCATTTATTCATTCATCACCCCAAGCGCTTTTTTCTCAATTAAAGAAGGGGGGGTCTAGAGAAGGGGTCTCGTTTTCATATAGATTCTCATTGGGCTATGTCCCTCTGATAAATCCACAGCTCAGTTACAATGGGAGAAAGATTTAGGTCATTCCATATCTGACTCTCAATGGGAGTTTGTCTATTCTACCTCTTTCTGAATGTCCCGTTGTCTGAACCATATAGAGATGCAGGTTAAGTTACTATATATACTTTATCTCACACCTGATAAACTGCATTCTTCATGGCATTTTTGTTCTAAATTCTGTTGGCATAACTGTGGTGAGGTGGGTCATGTTTATCATGTTTTTTGGTCTTGCCCCCTTTTACGCACTTATTGGCTAGACATATTTTCTCTAATCCATAAGGTCCTAGGGCTGTCTTCCCCATCCTTCCCCATCCCCATCCTTGGCCCTGTTACATATATACCCTGCTTGAATACCATTGCACCAGCGATAAATACTTGGACATATCTGCTCAATGCTGGAAACAGCCTTTTCCTCCTCCAATTATTAAGGTGTTCCATTAAGTTCATTTTCATTTTCTGATGGAAACAGAATCTGTAACATACTTCACTTCTACTTCCTCTCCGGTAATGAAGTGGATGGCTTGGCATGAGTATGTAACAGATGAGGAGGACGCTGTTTTTCTGACCAAATTGTCTTTGTCAGACCCTTTACAATTTGTTCTAAATGAACCTACCACTTCCAGTTGAGGTTTAGGTACAGAAGTTATGTCAATGTGTGTTTATGTTGGTTTGTCTCGATTAGTATTTTGTTTGTTTTGTTTCACATCATATACATTGTTATTTTTGTGCTTTGTACCTTTTCCCAATCCCCCTTTTTATTTCTGTACCCTTATAAAAATGAAATAAAATATTATTGATGTTAAACAAAATGTATGGGTGTGAAACAATTGTAGATATTACAGTGGTATAAAGATAAAATGACAGTGGTACAGGAATGATTTAAACAGTGCAGAGTAAAAAAAACATACATACAAAAATTAAAAGTGCAGCAGACTAAGGGCCTGATTCAGACCCGGACGCTATTTGCGTCCGCCCGCCGGCTAAAAGGGGCCGGCTATTTAAATCATGTGCTCGCACTCCGTCGTGTAAAGCCGCCCACTAAGTAATAGCGAGCAGCTGCACTATGGGCTCGCACCTGTATAAAGACGCCCCTTTGCCATTCACAACACATGTCATCTCCGGCAGTTGTAGGATTAATTGGGAACATCGAGAGCCATCGAAGCTGCTCGCAGTACTTGTGGTAGCCTTTTCCCACCACAACATTGCAAGCAGTTCAGACTAAAATACAACCCAGTCACGTGTGTAATGACGCTACTTTGCTAATTATGAACGCCCATTAAACGCCATTCTGACAGTCGGGCGCGCCTGTGTTTGCACAAGACCCGTTTACAAGCTTCCCCTGTTACCACCCACAAACGGCACAATCTGTCACTCAAAATAGCGGCCCGGCTATGGGCGAGCACTTTCCCATCGCACTGACTGGTTCGCGCACGCGCATTGCGACTCATACGCATGCGCAGATTGTGAAAAATCGCTTAATGCGAGCAAGCGCAGCATAGCGTCCAGGTCTGAATCAGGCCCTAAGTGCCAAAAGTTATTATATAGTCCTTACCTGAAGATGTTCTTCAGATCTTTTTTCTGAAAATATTATTCAAGACCTCATTGGAAGATGTAACCCAAAGTCCTTATAAGTAATCATTATCCATAGTCGCTTAAATAAATCGGGAACTACTCAGAGAGTATCTGTCTGGGACAAAATATCACCGCAAAAGGATGCAGGTGCGGCTACAGCCCACACATTTCACAAAGACAGAAAAAAAGGAGAATTTTATATTTTTTGTGGAGCGCACTTTGGGGGTTACTCCACCCTTTGACAGACAGACGCACGCTTGTCGCTGCTGCTTTGAGGATGCAGGTGCGGCTACAGCCCACACAATTCACAAAGACAGAAAAAAAAAGAATTTTTTTATTGTTTGTGGAGCGCACTTTGAGGGTTACACCACCCTTTAACAGACAGGCGCATGCTTGTCACTGCTGCTTTAAGGATGCAGGTGCGGCTACAGCCCACACATTTCACAAAGACAGAAAAAAAAGGAGAATTTTTTATTTTTTGTGTAGCACACTTTGGGGGTTACTCCACCCTTTGTCAGACAGACGCACGCTTGTCGCTGCTGCTTTGAGGATGCAGGTGCGGCTACAGCCCACACAATTCACAAAGACAGAAAAAAAAAGAATTTTTTTATTGTTTGTGGAGCGCACTTTGAGGGTTACACCACCCTTTAACAGACAGACGCACGCTTGTCGTTGCTGCTTTGAGGACAGTATCATATGCGGTGACAGTAGACTTGTCAGAAATTGTTGGCACGTCCTTCAGTCCGGACCAGATGTCCAAACCGGCCCTTGACTTATGACACAGGTGCACGCTTGGCGCTGCTACTGTGTTGATGCACGTGCGGCTACATCGCACACAAGTCACAAACACATAAAAAAAATAGTTTTTTATTTTTAGGAGCACTTTGAGGGTTACACCACCCTTTAACAGACAGACGCACGCTTGTCGCTGCTGCTTTGAGGATGCAGGTGCAGCTATAGCCCATACATTTCACAAAGATAGAAAAAAAAGAAGAATTTTTTATTTTTTGTGGAGCGCACTTTGGGGGTTACTCCACCCTTTTACAGACAGACGCATCGGCGAAAGTTTGGTCCTCCATTTATGTTATATTGATATATACGTGCGGCTAAGGTGCACACAAACACAGAAAATATTTTTTTATTTTTGCTGGAGAGTAGTGCACTTTGTGAGTTACACCACTCTTTAAGAAATGAGCCAGCCGGCTCTTTACTTATGGGACACAGGCGCACGCTTGGCGCTGCTCCTTTGTTGATGCACGTACAGCCACAGTGCACACAATTCACAAACACAGAAAATATTTTTTTATTTTGTTTGGAGTCTACTTTGGGGGTTACAGCACCCTTTAACGGTCAAGCCAGACGGCCCTTTACTTATGACACAGGCGCACGCTTGGCACTACTTTGTTGATGCACGAGCGGCTACAGTGCACACAATTCACAAACACAGAAAATATATATTTTTTTTGTTTGAGTGTACTTTGGGGCTTACAGCACCCTTTAACGGACAAGCCAGCCAGCCCTTTACTAATGGGACACAGGCGCACGCTTGGCGCTGCTCCTTTGTTAATGCACGTGCAGCCACAGTGCACACAATTCACAAACACAGAAAATATTTTTTATTTTTGGAGTGCACTTTGGGGGTTACAGCAGGTCAAGCCAGATGGCCCTTTACTTATGACACAGGCGCACGCTTGGCACTACTTTGTTGATGCACGTGCGGCTACTGTGCACAAAATTCACAAACACAGAAATTTTTTTTTTTTTGCACTTGGGGGGAGCACCCCTGATGGACAGAGCACCCCCTGGACAACAATACAGCACCCCTTTAGGACTGGGACACTGCACAGGACTTTGGAGTGGACACAGCACCTATGGACAACTGACTGCACAACACAGTCCAGCCAGCCCCTATGGACTTTGGAGGAGTGGACACAGCCCCTATGGACAACAGCAGCACAGCGCAGCACAACACTACACTACACTACACAGCCCAGCCAGCCCTAACTCCCACCCTCCCTCTTCACTGTCCACAGCCGAGTGAGAAAATGGCGCCGACGTGGGTACCTTATATAGGATCCAAAACCCGCAAGACCCGGAAGGTGGGATGATGAAGTTTTGCCTTGATTTCAGATCTGAGTCAGGCGGGAAAAGTCGAGCCTGACTCGGATCGGCCTCGGATCGGGGGGGTTTGGATTTCAGAAATCTGAACCTGCTCACCCCTAATTTGAGCAGTAGCAAAGTAGTGGTGTTTTCCCCTGCATTCACATTAACACATACGCGATGTAGCAAAAAGTAGCAAATTAGTGGTGTTTTCCCTGCACTTCATGTTAAACATAGGACAACGCAAAATAGCTATTTAGATGCACAGCCAGCTTTTTAGTGACCTTTCCCAAACCCATACTGGCATGCTCACACACATACACAGAAGCCTTTCCAACTTAGTGCTGGTCTCCCCGCATACACATTTAAAAGCAATGGTCCCACAGCGCGAAAGGAATGATTATTACTTGGTTTAATCGCAATGTCAGCATATAAAGTAATGAATGTTTTCTGTAACTATGGCTTAGTAAATGGCAATTGGACCGTATTTGGTTCTGTACTGATCTACTCTGTTCCTACAGCGTTCCGGTGGCATCGGTGAGGAGATCAGAACATGCGGCTATGAAATATGAATGTTAGAGAGAATAACTTCTTGAAATGTTGTATGCCATAGTTAGATTAGATTTATTATGCAGCGGGAAGGTGAACACAATCAGGCTGTTAGAGGCTGGGTTGAGTCTTTGCACTGACCTATGAATTGTACCGTGATGGAAGAAGAAAGTGGAACCAATGAGAACCTGCCAACGTATTCTATTGTATTGCTTATCCCAGTACGGGTATATATGTGAGTGCTCTGAAACAAGATGTCAGTCTGCGGTGTTCCTGTTATGCTGTTCGACAAAGGTCTCATTATTGATGCTGATATCTGGTCCCAGAGCGCATGCGTATGTATTGACTGTACCTTATGACCTAATATTTGTACAATTTATTTTGCGCTCATTGTTAGATCATAGCGTGGTAACATCTGTACTTTTACCTGAATAATAATCTTTAGCACGTTGGACCGCTATTCAACTGTCTTAGAGTTTTATTAATGGTATAATTAAACACAACGCTAATTAGCGACATCTTGTGGTTTTAGAAGGTATAGGCAGGTTTTGTCTTAGAGGTTCTAGGCAGGTGAATCTTAGAGGTTTATAGGCAGGAATGTACTAAAGGTTTATTTACGATTTAACAGTTGGGGGCTCGTAGGTTTATCACGTTATCTGATACACGGTAACACTCGGTCAGTTCTCTCTCAGCAAAAGGGTGGAGGCGCCTTTTGAGAGACGCATTAGTCTTTCATTACCACAGTGTTGCTGAGAGCGTACTGCCGGTTATTGTGTAGAGGAAGTGCTGATCAGAATCCAGGGACAAGGAGAGAAAAGTCGTTTTCTCTCGTTGATAAAAGTTTAGAGAGAGTAGCATAATAGCGTTAAGGTAATAACACGTGGGCCTGGTCGCATCACTGTGTATGCGACTAGTTGCACAATTGCGTACATGTACTTCCGGTTGTGCTGCCACGTGTTTGAACAAAGCCATTGAGGTTTTCATTTTTTTTCTATTACCAATATCTGGGTTAACGTGTATTTTTCTGCGCAGGAAAAAAAAGTGTGTAACAGTGAATATTTGTTGAACAAAGTTAAGGGTATCGTATGATCCTTAAAGGCTAAGTGCAAGGGTTAGTCTAGCCGCTCGGTAAGCAGCTTTACCGTTCTATACACAGTAGCAGGTGTACATGTTGTCTTTGTTGTAGAGAGGTGCGTGAGAGTAGCCGACATACAAACTCTCATAGGTGTGGAAGTTGCCTTACTAAATCTTATCCGGGTGTGGAAGTTGCCTTTTTCAAATCTAATCCAGGTGTGGAAGTTGCCTTACTAAATCTTATCCAGGTGTGTGGGCGCCGCCGACTTAAATCGTCCACAGGTAAGTGAAAGTGTCTTGATTGTCTTTCACCGGCTTAAATCTTTATTGAAAAGTGTAGGAGTTGTCTCAGAATGGGAGCCATGGAAACAGCAGAGATGTTAGGCAATGATGTGCTGCTAATGGAGGCGCCGATCAGATCGGCCCGTCGTATCATGCATATCAAGTACGGTACTTATGCAATAAGGTATTGTGATTTATGGTATAATATGACGAGGAAGAGTGTTAGACTGTTTCACAGAATTGGTAGTTTTGAAAAAAATGTGTTAGACAATGTCCGGGATCACATCAGTTTGATGCGCTCCCGAGAGAAAAAGGTTAAATATTTTGAATGTTTAAAACTGTGGCAGCACGAGGGGGAAATGTGGCTGAAGGAGGTACCCGCGATGCAAACAGGAGTCGCAGGCACAGTCTTGGGCAATTCGCCGGTGACACTAAATAGCGCCGTGGACGCATCACTTGATAGTGCGCACGCACTGCAAGGTAACGTCACAGAAGGTAGTACAGATGGTTCACGCGCACCACCGCCGCCCTATGCGGATGGGGGTGTAGGTGCAGTCAATGTAAAAAACCCCCCATAAAAATGTAACAAGCAACTTGTACCCTCTCTTAAGCAATTATAAAGAAAATGTTTATGATATGGATGATGAGCCTATTGTAATGTCTGCCATTTCCCATGCTGTGCAAATGATAGATGCTGCATCACCACAATCACGGGTGGTGCCGCCATCTCCATCGGTAACAGCAAGGGAAGTGTTAACACACTCTGCACCCGTAGAGGAAGTTGTTAATATCATACGTAGCAGCAGCAGATTAAACCCCCAGCCAGGTAACCAGGTCAAAGGTAGCAGCGCTACCGGTCTGCATCCCATTCGAACAATAACTGTTCCAAATGGAAATGCAGACGCAAACGATATAGTGCCCACGAGGGAAGTAGTAATGCATTGTCCTTGGACAAGAGCAGAACTAAATTCCATCATAAATGATTTCCCCGATCCCAAAAAGGAATTAGCCAAATGTCAAAGATTTTTGAGAAATTTGGGTAGTTCACATGAACCCACTAATAAAGATTGGCGTGTGGTGTTAAGGGCCTGTCTGCCATGCAATACCGACGTGACAAAATTTATCACGGATTGTGTATTGGATGGTGACGTCCCCTTAACAGATCAAGTAAACCAAGGTAACATATCCCGCATTGTAACTCAATTGGGTATATATTTTCCAGTAGTAGTTAACTGGAACAAAATTTTCACCATTAAACAAAAAGAGAGTGAGACTGCAGAAGATTACTGCGATCGGGCTCTGCAGGCTATCACCCAGTACACTGGGATAGAGGATATTAAAGATAGCACTCACCACAGGGGGATGATAGTTACGGTACTTGTGGACGGTCTGAAAGAGACTTTAAAAACTCAGGTTCAGACCTCACAGCCTGGCTGGCGGGGACTTACAATAGATACCCTCATAGAAACCGCCATCGAACATGATAAAAACATCTCCATGAAGAGAGAAGCCCAGAGCGAGAAACTAATGGCTGTCAGTATACAAGCTCTGGAGGGACTGACGGTAACATCACAGCCAACAGACACACTTGCACACACACTCACTCTTACTAACCCCACTCAACAACAAATGCAACTCTATCCCACTAACCCGATGCAACCACAGGTCCCAGGCTATCCACCAACTTCTTATCCCCCACAATACCCTTACCCTCCCTATCCTTACCCATATCCACCACCTTTACCCTCTGCGCAAACCTCGCAACACCACATGTCACAAACCTGTTTTAACTGTAAACAAACAGGACACTTAAGTAGAAACTGTACAGTGAAAGGAATAGGGATCCCACATCATGGAAGACCTAGGTATCCCCATAAGGGATATGCACAGAGGCCGGCAAATGTTCAGCAGGCACCAGCTGCAATTGTAGCCGTAAATGCTTTATTGGAGAATGGTAGCCAATGCTAGGGGTCAGGTCATACCTGTAGTCTACAGATGGTCCGGTTAACGGGAAGTACTAGGGAAGAACTGGTCATTATGGTTGATGTAGCTGGTACTGAATATCCTTTTCTTGTAGACACAGGGGCGACCAGGTCGGTGATAAAATCTCCCGTTAAGTTGCAGGTGACCAACGAGACAGTACCAACAATGGGTGTAACAGGTAAAGTGAAACGTTATCCTTTAACAAAGTCCACAGAGGTTACTATTGGGCCGTTGCATACCAGGCATTCTTTTCTCCTGGCTGCTGCGGCTCCTACTAACCTACTGGGTAGAGACTTGTTATGTAAGATGGGATGTGTTATATATTGCACCCCTGATGGTGTATTTTTAGATATCCCAGAGAGAATGGAATACGAGGTGTGGGATATGTTAGACACTCCCCAAAGGACAATGTATCACTCTACAGGTTTAAATGAAACTCCATCACAGGTAGATGAAATGTTGTCCCTAATCCCCGATTCCCTTTGGACTACAGATGGACAGGACACTGGATTAATGGCAAATGTAAGACCTGTAATGGTAAATTTAAAAAGTGGAAGGCAAGCTCCAAAAATTCCCCAGTACCCACTAAAACAGGTGGTAGAATTAGGGGTGTTTCCAATAATTGAGCGATTATTGCAACAGGGAATTTTAGTTCGTACAGCTAGTGTAGCCAATAGTCCCATCTTTCCAGTGAAGAAAAGTGGTGGGAGGGGTAATAGGCTGGTACAAGACCTTAGAGGTGTTAATAAGGTAGTAGAGAGCCAATTCCCCGTAGTGCCGAATTCAGCTGTCCTTTTGATGCAAATCCCACCAAATGCAACCCATTTCACTGTCATTGACCTCTGTTCAGCTTTCTTCTTTGTGCCGCTCCATCCTGACTGTCAGTACCTATTTGCATTCACATACAGGGGTGTACAATACACATGGACACGATTACCCCAGGGTTTCATAGACAGCCCCAGTATCTTTTCCCAGGCATTACACAATTGTTTACAATCTTTTCAACCTGCCAATGGATCTGTTCTAATTCAATATGTGGACGATTTATTGCTTTGTTCTGACTCGTTTATGTCATGTTTGAATGATACCAAACTTCTGTTACTTCATCTCTCACAAACAGGACACAAGGTGGCTAAGGACAAACTACAGCCATGCCAATCCAGAATAAAATATTTGGGACACTGCCTAACCCAGGGGTTACGACACCTTACAACAGATAGAATCCAGGCCATACAAAACATGACACTGCCGCAGAATCAACAGCAAATACGTACCTTCTTGGGAATGTGTGGATACTGTAGAATGTGGATACCAGGGTTTTCTATTTTGGCCTTACCTTTACAGGAATTAGTCTCTTCCTCAAAGCCCGATCGTGTCATATACACAGAGGAATCAGAACAGGCTTTCCTTAATCTTAAGGATAATCTGACAAGAGCTCCTGCATTGCGAATACCTGATTATAAAAAACCTTTTGATTTGTATTGTACGGAAGCTGATGGTTGTGCTGCAGGTGTCCTTACACAAAAACATGGTGATGCCAGTAGGCCCGTAGCAATTACAGTGCACAATTGGACACTGTGGCGAGATCACTCCCAACCTGTTTGAGAAGTGTAGCAGCAACAGCTCTATTGGTCAGCAAAAGTGAGGATGTGGTATTGGGCCATGATATGATTGTCTATACCCCACATGCTGTGTCTGCCCTGTTGAACTCTGCCCAAACCAGACACACATCCTCAGCTAGATTCACCAAATGGGAACTAGCTCTAATAGCACCCTCAAACATCACTATAAAGCAGTGTAATATGTTAAATCCAGCAACGTACTTACCGTATGTGCATAAGAATGCACAAAGGGTGGAGGATGAGTCTCTGGTAGAAAGTGAGTTTCTACTTCAGGGTCCATAGGGTATCCACAGGATACCTTGGGGTATAGGTGTGACGTCAGTCGCTGGGCACCATAGAGTTAAGCTTTTCAGCTTCCCAGGATGCACTAGGGTCCCCCTCCTATACCCCGCCCCCGAGCCAAGGCACCTCAGTTTAGTTTGGTGCCCGGCCGGAGTCGGGTGCACCTGTCGGAGTGGGGGCTAGAAGAGCCCCTGAAGCTTTCTTCAGTGCAGCTGTGGCTGCACATCTGGTTGTACAGCATGGACAGTCAGTCCTGATGTCCATGCTGTCTTCCCTACACCCCCGCCGGTACCAGAATGCCGGTACCGATCCGGGGATGCTGGTGAGCATCTGGGGTCACAGCTAGCGGTGACCCCAGATGTTCCGGACCATGGCCGGATCCAAGGGGGACAAAGGTAAGCAGCGGTGGGTCCCCGCTGGTCACATGGTCCTAAGTCCCCAGGCAGGGGGCTCCCTGGGGACTGGCTGCAGCGTGGAGCCAGGCGACCAACCTGCGCTTTCCACTTCCCCCTGGGACAGCGGACCGCAGCAGAGCGGTAGTTCTGCGGCATCCCGGGGGTTAAATGCATGCCAGGGGAGCGCGCCTTCCCTGTCTCACAGCCGGCGCCTCCCCCGCTGCACACAGCCCTCTCTGCACGCTGCCGACTGGTCCTGTGGCAGCGCTCCTCCCCCAGGCCAGCCTCCTCTCTGCTCCTCGGCGGCCATCTTCTCCAGAACGCATGATGAACGCTGCTGGAAGCGCTGGACGGAAGCATCGTGGTCTGGGTCCCCCCGCATACCTCCTCCGCTGTGGTCAGGTCTGTGTATGCAGCGCTGTGTCCTACCAGGCCCTGTGTCTGCGTAGTTGAGTGATCAGCGCTGTTAGTGCAGGAACTGATTTTCTTTGCATTGTATGTGACTGCTAGCGCTGCTGCCTGTAACTTTTCTCTAAACTGTCAGCTTTATTACTGATTTAGTTATAATTGGTGAGAGAGGTCACATACGTGGTGCCATCATGTCCGAAAGTGATTTTCCCCTCCGGCTACAGTGTACTACGTGTAAAGTACCGTTAGCGGAGGGGGAGGGTAGCGCAGAGGGCCTTTGCCGGCAGTGTTTGTCCATGGCGCGGCCTGTTACGGTTACAGCACCGGTACAGGAGCCGCCCTGGGCTTGTTTCGCTCAGGCGCTTACAGCCTTAGTGGGCCAGTTAGCTCCGCAGCCCGCGTTTACACCGATGGGTTTATCCCAGCAGTCAGTGGTGTCGTCACCCATGCAGGGTTTCCCACGACAATTGGTGGTACCCCACAGTCTCCCTATTTCCCCGCTCCCGGTTTCTCAGGAGCCAGCGTGGGTTAACGCCCTGACGAGTTCTGTACAGCACTTGTCGGATGTGTTGCAAGGGGAGTCTGTGATGCGGCCGCATAAACGGCCGGTGGCGTCTCTGTCGGCTCCTTATGAGGATAACAAGGGGACGTCTGATGATGGGGAGATTCTGGATCCTTACGATCAGGAACCTCTCCATACTAAGGACACTGATGCTAAGTCCAAAGTATATATTCCTGGACTTATTCGGGCGGTCCGCACAGCCTTGGTGATTGAGGACGAAGTTCCCCCAGCAGCTAAATCTAAGTATGCCTTTTTCAAAGATGTGAAGGGCGATGCCACAGTCTTTCCTCTTTCGGGTCAGTTGGTGGACCATTTAGAGGAGGTGTGGAAACAGCCTGGCAAAAGATACCAGCCGCAGAGACGCCTGGCGGTGGCTTATCCGTTCGCGGATAATTATTTTGCAAAGTGGGAATCCCCTCCACAGGTGGATTCTCACGTGACCCGTCTTGTCCGTAGTGCCACATTGCCGATGCCATCCATGTCCTCCCTTAAGGATGCTACGGACCGCAAGGTGGAGATCTGCCTGAAGTCCGCTTATTCCCTTGCGGGGGGGCAGCACGGCCGGCTATGGCCATTTGCTGGGTTGCCAGAGCGATGGAGCGTTGGGCAGATTCATTAGAGGCTTCTTTTGATTCCGACTGTCCGGCCGAACAGGTGGAGTTGATTGGTAATCTCCGTGATTCGGCCACTTATATCAATGAGGCGGCCCTAGACATTGTGGCTGCGATCCTGGAAGGCGGACGCAGATTCCAAAAAGGGTCTGGAGGCGTTGCCGTTTACCGGAGAAGTTCTCTTCGGTCCGGATCTGGATAAGATTGTGGCCACGCTGGCGGCAGCCAAATCGGCTTGTCTCCCGTTGGCCGCTGCTCCTTCTGGTTCTGGACCATCGTCCTTTCGGTCATCTAGGGCCCAGGGCAGGCCCAAACCACAGTCGATTCCTCGACAGGCTGGCCCTAAGAAATCGGCCAAGCCCCGGAAGCAGGCATGGAGTACCAGACGTCCGGCCCCCAAGCCAGATGACAAGCCTGCGGCCTGACGGTCCGGGCCTCCCTTTGGGGGATCCCAGGGTGGGAGGCCGCCTGCTACAGTTCGCCCAGTGTTGGTCAGCCACTACGACAGACACTTGGGTTCTGGAGGTGGTTTCCCACGGATACGCCCTCTCCTTCCGGCACAGACCCCCGGCTCGATTCTTCACCACGGGTCTACCATCAAACCGGAACAAGGCTACAGAGCTGCAGAAGGTATTGCACACTATGCTCCAGGCTGGAGTTATAGTGTCTGTTCCATTCTCCCAGAGGGGCCAGGGTTGCTATTCAAATCTATTTTTGGTACAAAAACCCAATGGGTCGTATCGTCCGATTCTCAACCTCAAAGCACTCAACAAGTCTTTGCGGGTTCCGAAGTTTCGGATGGAGACCCTACGGTCCATCATTCTGGCGCTGGAACCTGGGGACTACATGGTGTCATTGGACATACAGGACGCTTACCTGCATGTCCCTATTCTTTTGCTCCATCAACAGTTCCTCAGGTTTGCAATCCGCAGCGACCACTTCCAGTTTCGGGCGTTACCTTTTGGCCTGGCGACAGCACCACGTGTTTTCACCAAGGTGATGGAGGTCATGGCAGCTTCTCTGCGGCTGCAGGGAGTCCGCATGTTGCCGTACTTGGACTACCTGTTATTGGTGGCAGGATCTCCAGAGCTCCTGTTACACCACTTGGACCTGACCATTGCACTGCTGCAACGGCACGGCTGGCTAATCAACTGGCAGAAGTCCACTCTAATCCCGTCTCGGAGGATTCTGCATCTTGGAGCCTTATTGGACTCGGGACAGCAAAGGATCTTCGTGACGGAGGACAAGATCTCTGTTTACAGTCAAGGGTGCGCAGTTGTCTGCACAGCCGCCGGGTGTCCCTACACTCGGCGATGAGGTTACTGGGCTCCATGGTGTCGGTGTTCGACATAGTGGAATACACCCAGTTTCACTCCAGACCTCTGCAGCACCTGATCCTGTCCAAGTGGAACGGGCTGCCTCAGTCTCTGAAGTCCCAGACGATTGTGATCACCCCGGAGGTTCGCCTGTCCCTTGCGTGGTGGTTACAGACGACCCACCTCAACAAGTGACGTCCGTTCTGGGTTCCAAATTGGGTCCTGTTGACAATGGATGCCAGTCTTTGGGGCTGGGGAGCAGTTTCGGGTCCACACTTGTTCCAGGGCAGGTGGACGCCGACAGAAGCGGAGCTTCCAATAAATATCTTGGAACTCCGTGTGGTCTTCAATGCTCTCCAGCAGGCACATCGGTTTCTCCAGGGTCACCCGGTGCAGGTCCAGTCGGACAACGCTACCACCGTGGCCTACATAAACAGGCAAGGAGGAACTCGCAGTCGGGCGGCTCTCGTAGAGGTCTCTCGGATCCTGGTTTGGGCGGAACGCAATCTTCCAGCCATATCAGCGGTCTTCATCCCGGGAGTACTAAATTGGGAGGCGGACTTTCTAAGTCGCCAGGACA
Source organism: Taudactylus pleione (assembly GCA_031769625.1). Lineage (NCBI taxonomy): Eukaryota > Metazoa > Chordata > Amphibia > Anura > Myobatrachidae > Taudactylus > Taudactylus pleione. The sequence goes on along the minus strand of JAUIMM010000289.1, from coordinate 12,319,113 downwards.
TTCATCCGGGGGAATGGTCCCTGCACCCGGACGTTTTTCAACTGCTGGTGGACAGGTGGGGTCTTCCAGAGATCGACTTCATGGCGTCCCGGCACAACAACAAGTTGCCGGTGTACGGGTCTCGCACAAGAGACGAAGGGGCATCTCTGGTGGATGCTCTGTCCGTCCGGTGGATGTTCCGGTTCGCATACCTGTTCCCTCCGGTCTCCCTTCCACGGGTAATCCGGAAATTCAAACAGGAAGGAGGGACGCTCTTGTTGATAGCTCCCGCGTGGCCCAGACGGCACTGGTTCTCAGACCTTCAGGGTCTGTCCGTGGACAGTCCTCTGCGGTTGCCGCTACGACCGGACCTTCTGTCTCAGGATCCTTGTCTTCACCCGGACCTGACTCGACTGTCTTTGACGGCGTGGCTGTTGAGACGGCCATGCTGAGGTCCCGGGGGTTTTCCAGCTCTGTGGTGCGTACCATGTTGCGAGCTCGGAAACCGTCTTCCGCGAGGATATACCATCGCGTGTGGCATACGTTCTTCCAGTGGTGTCGACCGAGAGGTTATGCACCGCGGGAGTTTCGTCTGTCTCGGATTCTCGCCTTCCTGCAAGCGGGACTAGATCATGGGCTTCGCCTTGCTTCTTTGAAAGTACAGGTTTCGGCCCTATCTGTCTGGTTTCACCGTAGGATTGCTACAATCCCGGATGTGCGCACCTTTATGCAAGGTGTTCTCCGCATTCAGCCACTCTTTGTTCCAACTGTGGCGCCTTGGGATTTGGCTGTTGTCCTGAGGGCTCTCCATGGACCGCCGTTTGAACCACTGGGCTCAGTGGATCTTAAATGGCTAACAGCTAAGACTGTTTTCCTTCTGGCCATTGCTTCGGCCAGACGTGTTTCTGAGTTAGGGGCTCTTTCTTGTAGACCCCCTTTCTTGGTTTTTCATGGGAACAGGGCAGTGCTCCGCACTCGGCCCGAGTTTCTTCCCAAAGTTGTTTCCCAGTTTCATGTTAACGAGGAAATTGTTGTTCCGGCCTTTAACTCACCGGGTCTTTCCGTGGGTGAGGCCTCTTTGGATGTTGTGCTGGCCTTAAGGACTTATGTTGACCGCACTTCTTCATTTAGGAAGTCGGACGCTTTGTTTGTCCTCTATGGCTTCCGTAAAAAGGGTTGGCCTGCTTCAAAGCAAACTTTGGCAGCCTGGATCCGTATGGTTATTTCTGAAGCTTATCTTCATGAAGGCCTACCGGTTCCTCCTTCTCTGAAGGCTCATTCCACTAGGTCTGTGGGTCCTTCGTGGGCAGCTCGACGTGGTGCCTCGGCAGTTCAGATCTGCAAGGCTGCTACGCTACGTGGTCCTCTGTCCATACCTTCGTGAGGTATTACAGGTTTGACACCTTTGCCTCTCAGGATGCTTCCTTCGGGCGGTGGATTCTCCTTTCTGCACAGGAGCATCCCCACCCTTAAAGGATACTGCTTTGGGACATCCCCAAGGTATCCTGTTTATACCCTATGGACCCTGAAGTAGAAAATATGAGATATGGTAAGAACTTACCCTTGTTATCTCTATTTCTACGAAGTCCATAGGGTTCCACAGGACTCCCGCCCTGTCGCACCTGTGCTGCAGATGGGCTTTGCTCTGGTCACCGGTTTTCCGTCTCCCTCTGGTGAGAATGTGATTCTTGTATGTGTCCAGATCTTTTTTCTCTCTCTTCCATCTCCTCCTCCAGCCTATGGCTTGATAACTAACTGAGGTGCCTTGGCTCGGGGGCGGGGTATAGGAGGGGGACCCTAGTGCATCCTGGGAGGCTGAAAAGTTTAACTCTATGGTGCCCAGCGACTGACGTCACACCTATACCCCAAGGTATCCTGTGGAACCCTATGGACTTCGTAGAAATAGAGATAACAAGGGTAAGTTCTTACCATATCTCATATTTTTGCAAAGGTATTAATATGCATGATTGTATGGATTATCTTAACCAGACCTTTACCGCTAAACCTGACATACGTGACATACCTTTAGAGAATGCAGATGTGACATTTTACACGGATGGGAGTTACCATAGACAAACGGACACAGGTGAGTTATGTACAGATTATGCTGTTGTAGATGACACAGACATCATAGAAGCTGAACCTCTTGTTCCTCTCAACTCAGCCCAAGTGGCGGAGTTAGTAGCACTGAGAAGAGCGTGTGAATTGGCAGCAGGCAAATCTGCTAACATTTACACTGACTCTAGGTATGCGTTCGGGGTGGTTCACGATTTCGGAGCTCTATGGCGTCTGAGAAATTTTATGACTGCAGAAGGCACACCAGTCGCACATTCCAGACACATAAAAATATTATTAAAAGCAATTCAGTTGCCCAAAATGATAGCCCACACATGTGAGGAAGACCCGGTATCATTGGGCAACAACAGGGCGGATGAAGCTGCCAAGTGGGCAGCAGGTTTAAAAACAAATGTACCCATAGAACAAGTAATGGTTTTCCAAACAGTTGACATGCAGAAATTAATTGAGATGCAAAATTTGTGTTCTACCCAAGAGAAAGCAACCTGGAAGTCTAAGGGATGTGGGCAAGAGCCCTCTGGACTCTGGAGGGATGGACAAGGTAAGCCGGTGGCACCTAAGGTGTATTACCCAAGCCTGGCAGAGGCAGCGCATGGACTGACTCACTTGGGAAACAAGGTATGTGTAAGTTAGTGAAGTCATATTGGTACGCACTGGGTTTTTCTTCACAAGCAGAAAAGAGAGCAATGTCCTGTCTGACCTGTTTGAGGAAGAACATAGGGAAAACGATCCCTACCGAACCATCCCACATTCCCCCGACTGACGGCCTTTTCCAGGTAATACAAATTGATTTCATCCAATTACCACCCTGCAGGAATCTCAAGTATATGTTAGTTTGTACCGATGTATTTTCTAATTGGGTAGAGGCATACCCAGCGGCCACTGATACTGCTGTATTCACTGCTAAAAAGATTGTACAGGAATTTGTATGCAGGTATGGTATCCCTAGAATGATTGAAAGTGATAGGGGTACCCATTTCACCGGGGACGTCTTCCAGCTAATGTGTAAATTGATGGGTATTGATAGTAAACTCCACACCCCATATCGACTCCAAGCCAGTACCAAGGTGGAGAGAATGAACGGCACTATTAAAAACAAATTAAGTAAGATCATGGCTGAGACTGGACTAGCATGGCCAGAAGCACTACCTTTGGTCCTACATAGCATAAGCACCACTCCTAGGCCTCCACTTAATCTGTCCCCATTTGAAATACTGTTTGGTAGACAACCTCATTTAATTATAAGCCCACAGGAAGACCTGAAGAGTAACAGCGAGGTCACTGTTAAGTATCTTATAACAATGAGCAAACAGTTGCAGCAACAACAGCAGAAATTGAAATTGTTGTCACCCGATATGCCAGAGATAAACTGTCATGATGTCAAACCTGGAGAATATGTTATGATCCAAAAATTTTTACGCTCAGGTTGCCTAATAGATTGATGGGAGGGGCCGTACCAGGTGCTGTTGACGAGTGCCACATCCTTGAAGGTGGCCGAGAGAGATACCTGGGTCCATACCACTCACTGCAGAAAGGTTAATCAACCGGTGGAGAAGCAGGGCAGAGTTGAAGCAGATAATGAGGATCTGGCAATTGAGAACCTGTTCCTGGAAAATTAAAAGGTGACAGTGAGAAACCTGAGCTAAAAGAAAATTGTAGATCAGTGTCACAGCAAAAGAACCATTCTGCTGTGTTCATGTGTGTACTCTTCTTTCAGAATTTCCATCATGATTGGTTTATCTGGAGAGTCCTGGTTCTTGTGACGGAGGATAGATGGAGGAGGTGGGAGCTGATGCTGGTGTAATGGAGTGAAATCGAGAGGAGGAGTGCTATACCAAACCAGGGGAGTGCTGGTCCAATTTCAGTACAGTAAATTGTTGTGAAAATATGAATAACAATACTAAGGAAGAACTGTATTACAATCCTGAGTTATGATGTAGTGTATAACAATGTAGCCTGAGTTTGAGTGGTCGTGCATGGATATAACGTTTATGTTGTTTTAAGTCATCTTAGGTAATGCAGTCCCAACCCCTTTCAAGGCTCCCCTTATAGGATAGGTGCATCCCCACATCTTTCCCATGATCCCTTAAGGATCCGCGGTGTGCATATGAGGGCAGTTTTATGACCCTCCCGGAGACGCATTATCTGAATGGTTCAAATGACCACACTGTGTCATACCATAATAACATTGAACGGTATATTCTCATGCATGGCTAAACAGATTCAGAATAGGATGTGATAGCGCTTGATTGGCTATCAAAGGGTGGACTGTCGAAACCGAATAATTCGGTAAGACAGAATCTGTTTGCCAATCAGGAAAACATGCACGACGCCATCTTGTGAATGGCAGCAAGACTCCATTTTAGAAAAGAAAGCTTACACAAGCGCCATTTTGTCAAAATTACATAGTACACAATCCACAGTGCAAAATTGATAAAAGTAGCAATTTTGCTACTCACAACGCAAAGTTGCTAAAAAAGTAGCATGAACAGCTTTTTAGCAATCTTCCCCTAACACCTACCGACTGTGTTTAGCAGACATAAAATAACTTTGCAACACATTAAAATCACCACAGACTTATATTTGAGCAGTAGCAAAGTAGTGGTGTTTTCCCCTGCATTCACATTAACACATGCGATGTAGCAAAAAGTAGCAAATTAGTGGTGTTTTCCCTGCACTTCATGTTAAACATAGGACAACGCAAAATAGCTATTTAGACGCACAGCCAGCTTTTTAGTGACCTTTCCCAAACCCATACTGGCATGCTCACACACATACACAGAAGCCTTTCCAACTTAGTGCTGGTCACTAAGTGCCCCACAGACCCTCAAACACACAACACAATTTAGTGTCATTTCTCCCCGCATACACATTTAAAAGCAATGGTCCCGCAGCGCGAAAGGAATGATTATTACTTGGTTTAATCGCAATGTCAGCATATAAAGAAATTAATGTTTTCTGTAACTATGGCTTAGTAAATGGCAATTGGACCGTGTTTGGTTCCGTACTGATCTACTCTGTTCCCACAGCGTTCCGGTGGCATCGGTGAGGAGATCAGAACATGCGGCTATGAAATATGAATGTTAGAGAGAATAACTTCTTGAAATGTTGTATGCCATAGTTAGATTAGATTTATTATGCAGCGGGAAGGTGAACACAATCAGGCTGTTAGAGGCTGGGTTGAGTCTTTGCACTGACCTATGAATTGTACCGTAACGGAAGAAGCAAGAAGAGGAACCAATGAGAACCTGCCAACGTATTCTATTGTATTGCTTATCCCAGTACGGGTATATATGTGAGTGCTCTGAAACAAGATGCCAGTCTGCGGTGTTCCTGTTATGCTGTTCGACAAAGGTCTCATTATTGATGCTGATATCTGGTCCCAGAGCGCATGCGTATGTATTGACTGTACCTTATGACCTAATATTTGTACAATTTATTTTGCGCTCATTGTTAGATCATAGCGTGGTAACATCTGTACTATTACCTGAATAATAATCTTTAGCGCGTTGGACCGCTATTCAACTGTCTTAGAGTTTTATTAATGGTATAATTAAACACAACGCTAATTAGCGACATCTTGTGGTTTTAGAAGGTATAGGCAGGTTTTGTCTTAGAGGTTCTAGGCAGGTGAATCTTAGAGGTTTATAGGCAGGAATGTACTAAAGGTTTATTTACGATTTAACACGACTAAGACACATTATCGGGCAAAAAAAAATCTCGACACAAGCAGAGTTGCTTGACTTTAGAGCAAGTGTGCCCAGTCCATGAAGAGGGCATAATTAGCACTTAACCAGCTTTAATATGTGTCATACATAGTGTATAGCGTGTCATGATAATTCCAGCATACACAGGACCAGTGATCACAGTATGCCATTATATATGAGCTGAATGTTTTAATTTCAGATGTGGGCTCCATTCCAGAGCATTGGAGCAAAAGCGGCTGTCCGGGGGAGCAGCAGAAGAACCCAGCACTACCCTGGGCATATATGTACATATTGGCCTCGTTATGCACTGGATAGTGTATTATTATATGGTATTAATAATTAACCATATTGATGGTCTATAGCAGTACACTCCTAACAGTGCATGTTTTCCAGATCCCCCCCCCCCCCCCCCGCGTTTGCCTATGTCTTGGTATAACCATGCTGCAATTCTGGTGGGACAGAGGTAAAATGTGCAGAGAGATTTAGATTTGGAATTCAACTCTGAATCAGGCCCAATGTCAGATTTCAAGAAAAAACAACATTCTGCGCTGGAGTGTAGGTTCAATGAATAACATTTATTTTATAATGACACCATAGATATCACAGTGCATATAAATGTAAAGCTAATGCTCTTATTTCCTTATTAAATTCGAATAAACACTAAAATCAGTGTAAATAGAATCCTTCACTAAAAATGAAGTAATAATCTAGGTATACCAAAGAAACATCGATAAAATTGACAATAAAACAGGAATACATATGACTGTATATGAAATATCAGCTTGAACAATTATGAATTCCTTGTAGCTAAGTGATTAATTCCAAAACCTAACTTAGCAGCAATTTAAATGACAGTCTTGATATCCAGACTTTTCTCATGTGCACATAAAGAGAAATAGTCAGTATATTACCTCCGGGTATAAACTGCATAAGGCAAGCATATCCTATTAAGTGTCCAAAGTCTCACGGCTCATAAGGTGCATCCCCCTAATCTAAATCAAGGTAGCTTGGTATCGGGTCCAGCCTGACTCACTCAATGTCAGATTTCACCCACAAGGGGTGTGATCAATGAAAATGGGGGCGTCAACATGACACACCACCATTTTTCGTCACTGGATACTGTAACCCATGACCTAAATATATATATATATATATATATACTGTGTACATATATATATATATACACTGTGTGTATATATATATATATATATCTTATAATCTAACCTCTGATGACCCACATGTTGACATCCTCCTAAGCTAGGAGGCAGTGACATGGGTGGGGTTTACTGGCTGGATGATAGGGGAAAGCTGGGGTGGAGTGATGTGTGGGGGACACTTGCCTGGATGGGAGGGACAGTGATTCTGCAGGGGGGAACTGGGTTGGATGGGAAATGGTGGCAGTGAGATGGACTGGGAGGGGAGGAACACTAGGCTGGACAAGTGGGGAACTGGGTTGGAGGGCACTGTGATTGGGCTTGCTGGGGTGTTCTAGGTGGGGGGGGCACAGACAGTATGGTGGGGCTATTAACACGTGGTAGGGGCTGTTGAAGAAATGCGTGGGATCTGTCAATTGACTGAAGCAGGGTACACACTCTGAGGTCTATTTACTAAGCTGTATTAGGAGATAAAGGACCTGATTCAGACTTGCTCGCTAAGGCGCGATCGCTCGCTTTGAGCGATTTTCACCCATCTGCGCATGCATATAATTCGCAGTGCGCGTGCACAAGCCATTCGTTGCAATCTGCTTTTGGAAACTCGTAAGCCACTATCAGGATGCTGCTTGGAGTGACAGATAGTGCTGTTTGTGGGTGGTAACAGGGAAAGATGCATGTGAACGGCGGAGTGGTGCTGCGGATGCAGGTGTGTCTGCCCGCCAAAACGGCGTTTAAAGGGTGTGCATAATTAACAAAGTAGCGTCATTGTACACGTCACCTGCATGTTTTTCAGCCTGCAGTGATCACTGTGCTTGCGACGGGGAAAGGCAACCCCAAGGGCTGCGAGCAACTTCGATGGCCCACAGTAGTCCCGATTAATCATACATTTCTCGGAGATGACGTGTGTTGCGAGTGGCAAGGGGGCGACACTTGTGAGCGCAATTTTCCATAGCTCGCTACCACACAGTGGGTGCCCTTACACGACGCCCACTGTGTGTTAGCGAATTTAACATCTTGAGAAAAATACAATTGTATGTGCAACTGATTAGGCACCCTGCCATTTGAATAATTAACATTATTTAAAGACTGAAAACTTAGGAGCTCATTCAGACCCGCTCGCAAGATGCGATCGCTCGCCGGCAAAAAGGGGCCGGATATTTAAATTAAGTGCTCACACTGCGTCGCGTAAGAACGCCCACTGTGTGTTAGCAAGCTACGGCAAAGTGCAGTCGCAAGTATCTGAAGATGCCCCCTTGCCACTCGCAACACACGTCATCTCCGGGAAATGTATGATTAATCGGGACCATCGTGAGCCAACAGAGCTGCTAACAGCCCTTGGGGTTGCCTTTCCCCTCCACAAGCACTGCGATCAGTGCGGGCTTTAATACATGCAGGTGACGTGTACAATGACGCTACATTGCTAATTATGCACGCCCTTTAAACTGCGTTTTGGCGGGCAGACACGCCTGCGTTTGCACATCCACTCCCCCGTTCACAAGCACCTTCCCCTGTTACCACCCGTAAACAGCACTATCACTCAAAATAGCGACCTGATTGTGGCTTACGAGCTACCAAAATCAGATCGCAACGAATGGCTTGCTCACGTGCACTGTGAATTATACGCATGCGCAGATGGGCGAAAATAGCTCATAGCGAGCGGCTCTGAATCAGGTCCTTAATTCATTAGTCCTTTTATGAGGCCTGGTGAGGACAAATACAGAATTTAATAACTCTGATCCTCCTATATTTAAGGATGTTGTGTCTAATCTCTACAGCTGCCTGAGGACTTGAAAATAAAGAGAAGAGACAGTTATAAAGCAAGAGAAGTCTATAAAAAGATACTAAACACTTGTAGTTTGGAACTTCCACTGAGAGAAACATCATTAAGAATTGGAAGGTAATGAGAACTGTTGGGGGAATATTCACTAAAGTGCGGATTTCTAAAAGTGTTGCCCATAGCAACCTATCAGATTCTAGCAATTATCTTCTAGAAGGTGCTAGATAATTGATAAGTAGAATCTGATTGGTTGCTATGGGCAACGCCTCAACTTCTATAAACCTGTGCTTTAGTAAAATATACCCCTTAGAATCAAAGTAAAATCTACAAGATCTTCAGGGCCGGTCTCTTTTTTTTTTTAGAATGGCCTCCTGGCCGCTTGCATAGCTGTGGGTGACCACCCACAGCTATATCGAGCGGCCAGGAAGATAGTCGCGATGGTCAAGACCATCGCAACCATCGGGCTTGCGACGAGACCCTTGTGGTAGGGTCTCATTGCCGCAAGCCCCAGAGAGCTTTCGGCTCAAACAGAGCCGAAAAGCTTGCCCACTGACATCACTTGTGATGTCAGTGGGACCGCCCCCAGACCGTAGGCGTTCTCATGGGAACTCCTCCGTCGTGCGCATGCGCTCTGGGCCACCATCGACCCGGTTGCGAGCGCTCAGCGCTTGCGACCGGGTCTGAATCAGGCCCTAAGTAAGGACAGGTGTGGAGTATGCCCCTGAAGTGTGTTAAGCAATGTTTGGATAAGGCAGGAATTTTTTGGGAATAAAGTGTAGTGGACTAATGAAACAAAAATTGACATTATTTAGCAGAACCCCAAACAGTACATGGAGAAAAGCTGGTGAACCTTGAAGATAAAGGACCTGATTCAGAGCCGGACGCTATTTGCGGACAGTCGTTCCGGAAAAGGGGGTGGCTAATCAAATTAACCGTTCGCTCTTTGCGGTCTGTTGACACCTCCATGTCTGAACGAGCGAACAAAACTTGCGGTCGTTTTTTGGATAACTACGCCCCCTGGCCGCTCGCATCCTACGCCATGTCCGCTATTTATTAGATTAATCGAGTATATCTACCAGCGTATGAACTGCTCACTATTCTTGTGGTTGGTTTTTCCTACCACAATCTTGCGAGCAGTTCTGACTATAAAATAACCCAGTGACGTGGTCAATGACGCTGCTGTATTAATTATGCACACCCATAAAATGCCCGTTTTGACCTTTAAGCACGCCTGCGTTCGGATCTCCAATCCCCGTTTTCAAGCACCTTCCCCTGTTACCACCCACATACGCCTCCTCCTATCACTCAAAATAGCAGGCATTCGCTATTTAGTGAACAAACGATTTTTGGCCGCACTGACTGATTCGCGCATGCGTATTAAAATCCGTACGCATGCGCAGTTGGGCAAACATCGCTCGGAACGAACGAGCGGCCGCTTACGAGCGGCTCTGAATCAGGCCCAAAGTGTGCTCTTCAGCCTTACCTTGACTTATTACTGGTGGAAAGAAGATTACCTCTTTATCAACCACAAACAGCAAATCTCATGGTTCTTGGGAAATAGTTAAAAAGTGTCTGCTATGAACAAGGAGGCCTTCATTGTTAGACTAAAGTGGTAATATTGGGTTATAAACAAAGCTCTACAAAAACCACAGCAGAGCTGACCTCTGCCAACTCACAGGTGTGCATATCAATTGATGGAGTAGTATACAAGCTACATAATTAAATAAAGCTTTACATTGCTTTCTAAATTGTGGTAAGCCTCCATCCCTATAGAGGTTTTTCAATGGAGCACTGGAGAAATCATTGATTTCTCTGATGTTACAGGGGTCTATTTACTAAGCAGTGTTAGCTCTGATGTTAAAGGCGTCTATTTACTAAGCAGTGTTAAGAGATATAGTGAAAAGTGATAAGGTGCCAGCCAATCAGCTTCCAACTGTTATTTTTCAAACACAGCCTGTGAGATGGTAGTTAGGAGCTGATTGGCTGGCACCTTATCACTTTGCACTCTGTCTCCTAACACTGCTTAGTAAATAGATCCCAAAGTGTTGGTAAATTGTGAAAAGTTGAGAAAACCCTTTCTCTGTTTAAAATAGCGGAGAAAGGATTTTTTTCAGCTTAATAAATAGACCCCATAATAAACAGGGCTGGATTAACCTCTAGGCGACCTAGGACCCCAGCAGAGACGGGGGACCCACCTACTGCCTTCGGCAGTCAGCATCAGTTTTCACTGCTGCAAAGTGATTCATGAGTAATAAACTCCTCCTAGGCTTGTAGATATATTGTTCATTTGGATGATGTGGATGATGAATGATATATCGCTGGTGCATCAGCAGGTATGCATAGCCGATAAGTTTGTTAACAACATCTCTCACAGACATACTGTATCAGGCCGGCCATGCTGCACAGCCGATGCCGATCTATCATACAGATATATTGGTAGTATGTCTGGTTATATGTACGGGAGACCCCCGACTACACGTACACTTGCCGCAGGAACTGCTGTTTACTGATATCACAACTGAACGGGCAAATTTAAATGCCTGGGCACAGCATATTATTGCAGAAATGCAATGCAATGTCAAAACTGAGCTGCATTGATAAATATACTATTTTGTAAACACCTCATTTTATTTTATTTTTATTTTAAAGAAACAAACAAATCCATTTAAAAATTGTGTTCTGTACAGATAAAGTGAATGTGCCATATACTATAGCACACGCTCTAGAGGTTGGGACAGACTCTGCTGTTAGGTGATGAGTGCGAATTTGGTACTTGAGACTGTAGAGGTCATGCGGGTCAAGAAACATGCTCCTCACTATGTATCATGTTTAAAGGAACACATTCCTTTCAAATGTTTAAGACAGCATCTCAATATTTTAGTGTGTGTTTACAATGTGATAGCAGGAGGCACCACCATATAGAATTTACAAATACATTCAGTATTCTCCTGACTCCTTATTACAATGGTGCCTGATTGCTAGTGCAGTTTGGTGCTTATATAAAGCCAAAATGGTAAAAAAGAACAGTTTACTGAAGTTATATGGGAAGGAGAATGATGATAGGTCTGGACAGATATACATACACTGTCTCTATATGTTAAAGTGTATTTATCTTCTACACACAGCAGATCTAATTTACAAAGCATATGAGAAATCCCTATTAAAAAGGCACACCCCCTTCTAATTTAATTGAATATGTCCAGTAACTATATGCCCCTGTTACAAGTTAAATCTACCCCATAAATCCATTTTTTTTTATCATGGCCAGACCACCACTTTTCCCGTATCTTTTATACTATTTTGCTAGGTGGTCAAAACCGTAACACATCCTTCTCCAATTTCCTGATTGAGTGAGTGCATTTAAATGTAATTTAAGGGTGTGTTGGGATCCCTTGCTGATGGGCTGCAGTGATCAAAATATGACATTTCCATGCGTTTATTTAATAGGTTCGAAAAGATTTACAGTTTTAATGTTATTGCCATTAACAAAAGACTTCCAAATCACTTCCCTGCCTTATTTACCAGCAAGTGCATGTATGCTACATATTGGCACCATGTCATCCCATTTCATATGTCTGACCATCTACTTCCTCATCCCTCACCACTCCCAGCAGTGTCCTCTATGTTCTGACTGTTGTCCCACTATCCACAGAATTCATTTTACTGGATCTCAAACAAAAGAAGACATAGCACCTATATATCACTTCCACATAATATATGGAAGCCCCATCTGTGTTGAAAATCTAACTTCTCACTCACACTTTCCAACAGTTCAAATGCTAAGGTGTCTTCCCAAATAGATTGTATACACAATCTCAATGACCCACATGTGACACTCGCAGAAATGGTTCTATGTAAAAGAAAGTATGAGTACGGACTCCTCTTAATCCAACATTACAATTTATTTCAAAACATTTGACATGAATATATATATTTTGTGGTAGTATCACCAGACATGGCGTTGGTGAGCAGCAGATTCTGTGTGGGGTTGGAGAGATCCTCCCACAAAGGGTAGAAATACTGAGTTATGACACACCTGTGGATTGCTGTCACGCTGGGAGGTGGGTTTTTGAAAGCCGAGGTCTGAGGCTGCGGGAGGAGGCGAAGGCGAGGGGCCTGGACGTATGATCTCCACATCCACAAGTCTTGGTCGTTGGCTAGACCTAGTCAATGGTGCGGAGTCTAACTCACAAGGAGGTGTTCACCAGTGACCCCTCCAAGCGGGATATGGGCTTGTGCGGCTCCCTGTAAGCAGGTCACGGTCCTTTGACTTGGTGACCAAGGCCTGCAGGGAAAAAAGAATCAAAAACACCCGTGGCCCAAGGGTAATGCCTGGAATAGGCACGTGGGGAGTGGGATAGAACTCCTGGCTGGAGAAAGGCACTTGAGGTGCTGGCTAGAGAGGTGTGGAGATTTATTGGTAGGCTGAGGTAACAGCTGGATATCCCACGAAGTATATACCGGATTGCCGGCCGGAGATCATGCACTAGGGTGCAATGAGACGAAGGGTTAACCTGCACACAGGCTGTGATGGTAAAAGCTCTGCGATGAGACGAAGGGTTAACCTGCACACAGGCTGTGATGGTGAAAGCACTGCGGTGAGATGAAGGGTTAACTTGCAAACAGGCTGTGATGGTAAAGGCTCTGCGATGAGATGAAGGGTTAACTTGCACACAGGCTGTGATGGTAAAGCACTGTGGTGAGATGAAGGGTTAACTTGCACACAGGCTGTGACGGTAAAGCACTGTGGTGAGATGGAGGGTTAACCTGCACACAGGCTGTTGATTAGTAAAGGCACTGTGGTAAGATGGAGGTTAAACTTGCACACAGGCTGTTGATAGTAAAGGCACTGTGGAGAGATGGAGATTAGCTTTCACACAGGTCTGCTGATAGTAAAGGCACTGTGATGAGATAGCTCAGAAGCTCTGGAAGAAACACACTGGAAACACAGGAACCTGGAAAGAGACTCCTCTAGTTACACTAGCGGCGACGATGATTGTTCAGGCAACTACCTGGAGCACAAGAGCCGGATATATACCCCTGGAAGCCTGCTGATAGGCCCACAGCATCAGCTGACCAGCCGGGCCACTCAGGGAAGGAAGTACTGACATAGGGAAAGTGTCATGGCGGCGCCCATGATGGAAACTGCGATCCCCGCTCACCGGGTCGCCTGACACCACAGCTACAGGGTGAATGTTCAGCTCCTCCCACGTCGCCGCACCAGCCGCCCGACTGCCCGGGAAGTCAGAGGAAGCTGGCGGGATGGTAAGGGACGGGCGATCCCCGGCTGAACTCTGACAGTACCCCCCTTTCAGGGTGGACACTGGACACCCACCAGGCTTACCAGGAAATTTGATGTGGAAGGCTCGAATTAATTGAGGTGCATGAACATCTGTGGCTCTGATCCAGGCCCTCTCCTCTGGACCATAACCTTTCCAATCAATGAGGTATTGGAGAATGTTGGATCTGAACCGAGAATCCAGAATCTTCCCAACTTTGAATTCTGTACCTTGAGAAGTTTGCACTTGAGGTAATTTAGGAGAGGTGGTTTGGAACCGATTTAACACCAAAGGTCGCAATAGAGAAATATGAAAGGTATTAGATACCTTCAATTGAGGTGGGAGTTCCAATTTATACGCAACAGGGTTGATCACTCTGTGAATGCGGTACGGACCAATGAAGCGTGGGGCCAGCTTCATACTGGGAACTTTCAGTCGGATGTTCCTAGTAGATACCCAGACTTTATCTCCAACTCTCAGCAGAGGAACCGCGACCCGTCGTCTGTCAGCGAATCTTTTATAATTCTTGGATGATTGTTTCAACGAGGCATGTATCTTCTTCCAAATGGCTGAAGAAGATTCTACAATGTCAGTAACTGCAGGGACCTCCACCGAAGGTAAATGTTGGAAATCTGGAATCCGGGGATGTTTACCAAACACAGTATAAAAAGGTGTGGAATTGGAGGAAGTGTGGTACTTGAAGTTATGTGAAAACTCGGCCCAAGGTAGTAAGTCCACCCAATCATCCTGCGAAGAGGACACAAAAAGTCTTATAAAGGTCTCCAGTTCCTGATTAACCCTCTTGGTTTGCCCGTTAGTTTGTGGATGGTAAGCTGATGAGAATTTTAATTTGGTTCCACAAGCGCTGCATAAAGCCCTCCAAAACTTGGCTATGAATTGGACTCCTCGGTCGGAAACAATCTCTCTAGGAAGACCATGTAACCTAAAAATCTCTTTAACAAAAATATTTGCCAAATGGGGAGCAGAAGGCAGGCCTACTAATGGTATAAAATGCGCCATTTTTGAAAAACGATCCACCACTACCCATATGGTGTTATGTCCGTGGAAGCTCAGAGATAAAATCATATATATATAAGGGTCCAAGGAATAGTAGGAACGGGTAATGGGCGTAGAAGACCTGCACTTTTTTTTCGAGAAACTTTATGCTGTGAGCATTTTACACATGACAAAATAAATTCTTGAACATCTTTTCTCATCGAGGGCCACCAATAAGAACGCTGAAGAAACTTTTATGCTTTGAAAATACCAGAATGCCCAGCAAATAGAGAACTATGAGCCCAGGTTAACAACTTTTTCCGTAATTCGGGAGTCACAAAATTTTCCCCGGAGGCGGAGTAAATTTTGAGTTGAAGCGAAGACCATAGGATCCAGGATTGGGCGAGATCTTAGGTGATCTTCTTCCTGTGTGTCGAGTAGAAAGACCGGGAGAGAGCATCTGCTTTTTTGTTCAAATTACCGGGGCGAAATTGAAGCTTAATGTTAAACCTTGAGAAGAACAGGGACCAGCGGGCCTGCCTGGCGTTTAAGTGATGAACCATCTGAAGACAAATTAAGTTTTTATGGTCAGTAATAATGGTAACTGGAAACTTGGCCCTTTCCAGAAGATGACGCCACTCCATTAACGCCAGACGCATAGCTAGGAGTTCTTGATCTCCAATTGCATAGTTTTTCTTCGCAGAGGAAAATTTATGAGAGAAGTATCCACATGGATGATTCTTCCCGTCACTGGAAATTTGGGATAATACCGCCCCTACACCCATGAAGAGGCATCCACTTCCACAAAAAATGGTTTATCCAGTTGGGGTTGGCAAAGGATAGGGGCAGTAGAGAATGCCTCTTTCAATCTCTGGAAGGCCTGTATGGCTGAGTCCGGCCACTGGGCTGGGTTAGCACCCTTCCGTGTGCGACTAGTAATGGGAGACACCACAGTAGAAACATTAGGTATGAATCGCCTATAATAGTTTGAAAATCCCAAAAAACGTTGGGTAGCTTTTAAAGATTTTGGTAATGGCCATTCAGAGATCGCTTTCAGTTTCTCTGGATCCATCTGAATGGTTTCCCCAGAAATTATATGTCCTAGGAAAGGAACTGTGGTTTGTTCAAAGAGGCACTTGGATAACTTTCCATAAAGGTGGTGTTTTCGAAGGCGAGCTAGAACTTCTCGAACATGTTGGCGGTGAGTTTGGAGATCCTTAGAAAAGATTAGAATATCATCTAAATAGACGATGACAAAGCTGTAGAGAATGTCCCGAAAGATCTCATTTACATAGCCTTGGAATATAGCCGGCGCATTGCAGAGTCCAAAAGGCATCACCAGATATTCGAAATGACCATCTCTGGCATTGAAGGCGGTCTTCCACTCATCCCCAGCTTTGATTCGTATCAAATTGTATGCCCCACGAAGATCTAGTTTAGAGAACACTTTAGCTTCACGGACCTTGTCGAAAAGCTCACGAATTAAAGGTAAAGGATACCGATTTTTTACAGTAATTTGGTTGAGGCCATGGTAGTCTATACAGGGCCGGAGGCCTCCATCCTTCTTGCTCACAAAAAAGAACCCTGCCCCTGCAGGGGAGGTGGAAGGCCGTATGAACCCTTTGGCTAGATTTTCCTTAATGTAAGTTGCCATGGCGGCTGTTTCTGGAACTGACAAAGGATAGGTCCGGCCCCCGAGGGGGAATCTTCCCCGGGAGAAGTTCTATTCCACAATCCCACGACCTTTGAGGAGGGAGTTGATCAGCAGCCTGCTCGCAGAAGACATCGGCAAAATCTCGATATGCTTGTGGTAGACTGGAGACAGAAGGATCTTTTGGCTTGTTGGTCGGGGGGAACTTTGCACCTGTACTGGGGTGCACAGAGTGGGTATGTACAGGAAGTACTTGGGTTAGGCACCGATGGAAACAGTTTGGTCCCAATGATACAATTTGCATATTGGACCAATCAAAGGTAGGATTATGCTTCCTTAACCAAGGTAAACCCAGACCTAGCTCATAAGCAGAGTTAGGAAGTATGAGGAATTCAATGGTCTCTTGGTGCAGGCAACCAACCCTGAGAGTCACGGGCTGGGATTTCAAGGATATGGATTCACCTAGCACGGTTTTACCATCTACACCAGAGAGCAGTAATTTGTCAGGTAAAGGTACCACCGAAATACCAAGGGACTGGATTAAAGATTTGGAAATAAAATTTCCCGAAACACCGGAATCTATAAGGGCTTTAACATCCCTTGTCCTGAACTGGTGGGAAAGAGATACAGGCAATAAAATGTCAGTTAATTGGGAGTGCTTAAAAATGATCCCTAATTGAATGCTCCCGACATCAACTAGGGTCTCGCATTTCCTGCCAGCAGGGGACAATTCTTTAACATGTGCTCAGGGGCGCAATAAAGACACAATTTATTTTGAAAGCGCCGATTGCGTTCGGCCGTGGTTAGCCTGGTTCTGTTGATCTGCATAGGTTCCTCACCCCTGGAGGTGGGGGAATAGGATTGACTTTCTGAGGCCGGATGATCTTGAGGGCAATCCCCATGACCTCTATTACCACACCGCTCCCTATGGCGTAAATCAATCCTTATGCAGAGGGAAATAGTCTCAGAAAAAGACGTAGGTAAATCCCTGGATGCTAATTCATCTTTCATCCTTTCGGACAACCTATGGAGGAAGGCTGCTTTGAGTGCTTCTTCGTTCCATCTAAGTTCCGATGCAAGGGTCTGAAACTGCACCACTTACTGTCCCACCGAGCGAGTACCTTGGCGGACACGGAGCAAGTCGGAGGAAGCAGAAACCGATCTGCCGGGCTCATCAAAAATCTGTTTGAAGGCTGTCACAAAGTCTTCATATCTAGAAACTAACGGATCAGCCTGTTCCCAAAGAGGGGAAACCCAGTCCAATGCAGCCCCAGTCAGTAATGAAATTACATAGGCAACCTTGGACCGAGAGGTAGGGAAATTCTGGGGGAGGCACTCAAACTGGATTTCACATTGGTTTATGAAACCACGACAACGTTGTGGAGTACCGTCAAACCTTTCAGGGGTGGCCAAGTGGAGACGAGACTTCTGTGGTGTAGCCCCTTGAGGTAACCCTGGAGAACCAGCAGGAACGACAGGTGGCGAGGCCGTGGACATAGATGCCAGTGTATTTTGTATGGTCATTAACTGTCCGGACAATTCTTGCAGGTACTGAGCCACATGTCGCTGTGCTATCTCTTGGTTATCCATACGGCTTGTTAACTCTTGAAGAGTCCCACTACCTTGGGCACCTGTGGCCTCCATTTGGCCTGAACAAACTGTCACGCTGGGAGGCGGGTTTTTGAAAGCCGAGGTCTGAGGCTGCGGGAGGAGGCGAAGGCGAAGGGCCTGTACCTATGATCTCCCCATCCACCAGACTTGGTCTTTGGCTAGACCTAGTCAATGGTGCGGAGTCTAACTCACAAGGAGGTGTTCGCCAGTGACCCCTCCAAGCGGGATATGGGCTTGTGCAGCTCCCTGTAAGCAGGTCGCGGTCCTTTGACTTGGTGACCAAGGCCTGCAGGGAAAAGAGAATCAAAAACACCTGTGGCCCAAGGGTAATGCCTGGAATAGGCACGTGGGGAGTGGGATAGAACTCCTGGCTGGAGAAAGGCACTTGAGGTGCTGGCTAGAGAGGTGTGGAGATTTATTGGTAGGCTGAGGTAACAGCTAGATATCCCACGAATATATACCGGATTGCCAGCCGGAGATCATGCACTAGGGTGCAATGAGACGAAGGGTTAACCTGCACACAGGCTGTGATGGTGAAAGCACTGTGATGAGATGAAGGGTTAACTTGCAAACAGGCTGTGATGGTAAAAGCTCTGCGATGAGATGAAGGGTTAGCCTGCCCACAGGCTGTGATGGTGAAAGCACTGCGGTGAGATGAAGGGTTAACTTGCAAACAGGCTGTGATGGTAAAGGCTCTGCGATGACATGAAGGGTTAACTTGCACACAGGCTGTTATGGTAAAGCACTGTGGTGAGATGAAGGGTTAACTTGCACACAGGCTGTGATGGTAAAGCACTATGGTGAGATGGAGGGTTAACTTGCACACAGGCTGTTGATTAGTAAAGGCACTGTGGTAAGATGGAGGATAAACTTGCACACAGGCTGTTGATTAGTAAAGGCACTGTGGTGAGATGGAGGTTAAACTTGCACACAGACTGTTGATAGTAAAGGCACTGTGGAGAGATGGAGATTAGCTTTCACACAGGTCTGCTGATAGTAAAGGCACTGTGATGAGATAGCTCAGAAGCTCTGGAAGAAACACACTGGAAGCACAGGAACCTGGAACGAGACTCCTCTAGTTACACTAGCAGCGACAATGATTGTTCAGGCAACTACCTGGAGCACAGGAGCCGGATATATATACCCGTGGAAGCCTGCTGATAGGCCTACAGCGTCAGCTGACCAGCCGGGCCACTCAGGGAAGGAAGTACTGACATAGGGAAAGTGTCATGGCGGCGCCCATGATGGAAACTGCGATCCCCGCTCACCGGGTCGTCTGACACCACAGCTACAGGGTGAATGCTCAGCTCCTCCCACATCGCTGCGCCAGCCGCCCGACTGCCCGGGAAGTCAGAGGAAGCCGGCGGGACGGTAAGGGATGGCCGATCCCCGGCTGAACTCTGACAATTGCCTTGGGGAGAGAGCTCAGGTGTAGACTGATGAGAAGGCAGACCAGTCATGCTGCTGTGGAGACAGTCTATGTGGGATGGCAGCCAGAGAGCCCAGTGAAGCTAAGCAAGCCATTGGGGGCTAGGAGGCCTGTGTCTGGACCTTGCAGGAGGCAAAGGGTGGACCATAAACCTCTCAGACTGTGTTACAATGAAGCAGCTGGGCTGCAGGCTGAGGAAGCCAGGGCCTACACCTGGGGGATACAGGGAAGGCCACTAAGACTGATGATGTTTGTATAGCTGTGGCAGCCAAGCCAGGCTGGAGCTGACAACAGACATGCAGAGAAGCAGGCAGAGACTTTTTGGCAGACTAGCTGCAACTTGATAGTGAGGATTCAAGAAGTGAGCTAATGCCCTAAACAAGGGCTAGGTTGTTTGTTATTTCCTATTTCTGTTTCCTGATTTCAATGCTGGAAGTAAAGCACCATTGAGTTTATTTACTTGGAAGCTGTGTGTGGACCCTCATTAAGCACCTAAACATTGCAAGAATCCACACTCTACTGTGCTAATTACTCCAAGTTATCACAATATATACTGTATATATATATATATATATATATTTATATAGTCAGGGGCATAAATATTAGGACATTGACAGAATTTTCATATTTTGGCCTCTATTCACCACCACAATGGCTTTGAAATGAAACAAACTAGATGTGCTTTAGCTGCAGACTTTCAGATTTAATTTGAGGGTAATTACATCCAAATCAGGTGAACGGTGTAGGAATTACAACGGTTTCTATATGTGCCTCCCACTTTTTAAGGGGCCAAAAGTAATGGGACTATCAACTCAAAAGCTATTTCATGGACAGGTGTCGGCTATTCCCTCATTATTTCATTATCAATTAAGCAGGTAAAGGTCTGGAGTTGATTCTAGGTGTGACATTTGCATTTGGAATCAGTTGCTGTCAACTCTCAATATGAGATCCAAAGAGCTGTCACTATCAGTGAAGCAAGCCATCATTAGGCTGAAAAATAAAAAAAAACCATCAGAGAGATAAAAACATTAGGTGTGGCCAAATCAACTGTTTGGAACATTCTTAAGAAGAAAGAACGCATCGGAGAGCTCAGCAACACCAAAAGACCCGGAAGACCACGGAAAACAACTGTGGTGGATGACAGAAAAATTATTTCCCTGGTGAAGAAAAACCCCTTCACAACAGTTGGCCAAATCAAGAACACTCTCCAGGTAGGTGTATATGTGTCAAAGTCAACAATCAAGAGAATACTTCATAAGAGTGAATATAGAGGGTTCACCATAAAATGTAAACCATTGGTTAGCCACAAACACAGGAAGAGCAGATTAGAGTTTGCCAAACAACATCTAAAAAAGCCATTACAGTTTTGGAACAACATACTATGGACAGATGAGACAAAGGGCCTGATTCAGAGCCAGACGCTCTGACCAGAGCGCTCGCTCTGAATCAGGGCCCTCCTCCATGAAAATGAAGCTGCCTCCTGGCCGCTCGTATAGCTGTGGGTGACCACCCACAGCATATGCGAGCGGCCAAAAAGATTGTCGCGATGGTCTTGACCATCGCGACCATCGGACTTGCGACGGAGACCCTGCGGTAGGGTCTCCCTGCCACAAGCCCTGGAGTGATTTGGGCTCTATCAGAGCCAAAATCACTCCCACTGACATCACTAGTGATGTCAGTGGGGCCGGCTTTAGATGGTAGGCGTTCCCATGGGAACGCCTCTGTCTGGCAGGCACGCCCACCAAAGGGGGCGTGCTGTCAATCAACATCGACAACATGCCCCCTTTGGTGCGAGATCCAGAGCGATGGAAAGCCCGTCGCTCTCCGGGTCTCGCGCATGCGCACGACGGAGCTCCCTCCGTTGTGCGCATGCACAGTGGGGAACATCGACCTGCTTGCGAGCGTACTGCTGCTTGCGAGCGGGTCTGAATGACCCCCAAAGATCAACTTGTACCAGAGTGATGGGAAGAGAAGAGTATGAAGAAGGAAAGGAACTGCTCATGATCCAAAACATACCACCTTATCAGTGAAGCGTGGTGCTGGTAGTGTCATGGCGTGGGCATGTATGGCTGCCTATGGAACTGGTTCCCTTGTATTTGTTGATGATGTGACTGCTGACAAAAGCAGCAGAATGAATTCTAAAGTGTTTTGGGAAATATTATATGCTCATATTCAGTCAAATCCTTCAGAACTCATTGGACGGCGCTTCACAGTGCAGATGGACAATGACCCGAAGCATACTGCAAAAGCAACCAAAGAGTTTTTTAAGGCTAATAAGTGGAATGTTATGCAATGGCCAAGTCAATCCCCTGACCTGAATCCGATTGAGCATGCATTTCACTTGATGAAGACAAAACTGAAGGGAAAATGCCCCAAGAACAAGCAGGAACTGAAGACATTTGCAGTAGAGGCCTGGCAGAGCATCACCAGGGATGAAACCCAGCGTCTGGTGATGTCTATGCATTCCAGACTTCAGGCTGTAATTGCCTGCAAAGGATTTGCAACAAAGTATTAAAAAGTGAAAGTTAGATTTAGGATTGTTTAGTTTGTCCCATTACTTTTGGCCCTATAAAAAGTGGGAGGCACATATAGAAACCGTTGTAATTCCTACACCATTCACCTGATTTGGATGTAATTACCCTCAAATTAAATCTGAACGTCTGCAGTTAAAGCACATCTTGTTTGTTTCATTTCAAAGCCATTGTGGTGGTGAATAGAGGCCAAAATATGAAAATTCTGTCAATGTCACCAATATTTATGCACCTGACTGTATACACTACCGTTCAAACGTTCGGGGTCACCCAGACAAGTTTGTGTTTTACATGAAAACTGACTTTTATTTATCAAATGAGTTGCAAATTGAATAGAACATATAGTCAAGACATTGGCAAGGTTAGAAATAATGATTTTTATTTGAAATAATAATTTTGTCCTTCAAACTTTGCTTTCGTCAAAGAATGCTCCTTTTGCAGCAATTACAGCATTGCAGACCTTTGGCAATCTAGCTGTTAATTTGTTGAGGTAATCTGAAGAAATTTCACCCCACGCTTCCTGAAGCACCTCCCACAAGTTGGATTGGCTTGATGGGCACTTCTTGCGCACCATACGGTCAAGCTGTTCCAACAGCAGCTCAATGGGTTTGAGATCTGGTGACTGCGCTGGCCACTCCATTACAGACAGAATACCAGCTGCCTGCTTCTTCCCTAAATAGTTCTTGCATAATTAGGAGGTGTGCTTTCGGTCATTGTCCTGTTGGAGGAGGAAATTGGCTCCAATGAAGAGCTGTCAGCAGGGCATGGCATGGCGTTGCAAAATGGAGTGATAGCCTTCCTTATTCAAAATCCCTTTTACCTTGTACTAATCTCCCACTTTACCAGCACCAAAGCAGCCCCAGACCATCGCATTACCTCCACCATGCTTAACAGATGGTGTCAGGCTCTCTTCCAGCATCTTTTCACTTGTTCTGCATCTCACAAATGTTCTTCTGTGTGATCCAAACACCTCAAACTTTGGTTCGTCTGTCCATAACACTTTTTTCCAATCTTCCTCTGCCCATATTAATCTTTTCCTTTTATTGGCCAGTCTCAGATATGGCTTTTTCTTTGCCAATCTGCCTATAAGGCCAGCATCCCAGAGTCGTCTCTGCACTGTAGATGTTGACACTGGCGTTTTGCGGTTAACATTTAATGAAGCTGCCAGTTGAGGACTTGTGAGGCGTCTATTTCTCAAACTAGAGACTCTAATGTACTTGTCTTCTTGCACAGTTGTGCAATGGTGCCTCCCACTTCTCTTTCTACTCTGGAGCCTGTTTGTACTGTTCTCTGAAGGGAGTAGTACACACTGTTGTAGGAAATGTTCAGTTTCTTGGCAATTTCTCGCATGGAATAGCCTTAATTTCTAAGTACAAGAATAGACTGTCGAGTTTCACATGAAAGTTCTCTTTTTCTGACCATTTGGAGAGTATAATCAAACCCACAAATGTGATGCTCCAGATACTCAACTAGCTTAAAGGAAGGCCAGTTTTATAGCTTCTCTAACAAGCAAACCCATTTTCAGCTGTGCTAACATAATTGCACATGGGTTTTCAAGGGTTTTCTAATCATCCATTAGTCTTCTAACGCGCTTAGCAAACACAATGTGCCATTAGAACACTGGAGTGATGGTTGTTGGAAATGGGCCTCTATACACCTATGTAGATATTCCTTTAAAAACCAGACATTTGCAGCTAGTATAGTCATTTACCACACTAACAATGTATAGAGTGTATTTCTGATTAATTTAATGTTATCTTCATTGAAAAAAACAGTGCTTCTCTTTCAAAAATAAGGACATTTCTAAGTGACCCCAAACTTTTGAATGGTGGTGTGTGTGTATATATATATATATATATATATATATATACAGTGCCTTGCAAAAGTATTCACCCCCTTGGCTTTTAACCTTTTTTGTTACATTACAATCTGTTATTTATTTATTTTTTTAATTTTAATTTTATGTGATGGATCTGCAAAATAGTCTAATTTGGTGAAGTGAAATAAGAAAAATATGTATAAAAAAGAATCTTTATAAATAAAATTCTGAAAATTGGCATGTGCATATGTAATCACCCCCTTTGCTATGAAACCCCTCAAAAGTACTGGTGCAACCAATTACCTTCAGAAGTCACATAATTAATGAAATCTAAGTGTCACATGATCTGTCTGTCAGTATAAACACACCTTTTCTGAAAGGCCCCAGTGGCTGCAACACCACTAAGCAAGAGGCATCACATCATGAAGACCAAGGAGCTTTCCAAACAAGTCAGGGACATGGTTGTTGAGGAGTACAATTCTGGGTTGGGTTCTAAAAAATTTCCAAATCTCTGATGATCCCCCGGAGCACCATCAAATTCATTATCATCAAATGGAAAAAACATGGTACCACAACAAACCCGCCAAGAGAGGCCCGCCCACCAAAACTCACAGACCAGGCAAGGAGGGCATTAATCAGAGCGGCAGCACAGAGACCAAAGGTAACCCTGAAGGAGGTGCAGAGTTCCACAGCAGAGACTGGTGTATCTGTGCATGTGACCACAATAAGCCATACACTCCATAGAGCTGGGCTTTATGAAAGAGTGGCCAGAAAAAAGCCATTACTTAGTGATAAAAATAAGAAGACACGATTTGAGTTTGCCAAAAGGCATGTGGGTGACTCATCAAATGTATGCAGGAAGGTGCTCTGGTCAGATGAGACTAAAATGTAACTTTTCGGCCACCAAGGAAAACGCTATGTCTGGTGCAAACCCAACACATCCCATCACCCCAAGAACACCATCCCCACAGTGAAACATGCTGTGGGGATGTTTTTCAGCAGCAGGGACTGGGAAACTGATTCAAGTCGAGGGAAAGATGGATGGTGCTAATTACAGGGATATTCTTGAGCAAAACCTGTTTCAGTCTGCCTGTGATTTGAGACTGGGATGGAGGTTCACCTTCCAGCAGGACAATGACCCGAAGCATACAGCTAAAGCAACACTCGAGTGGTTTAAGGGGAAACATTTAAATGTGTTGGAATGGCCTAGTCAAAGCCCAGATCTCAATTGAGAATCTGTGGTCAGACTTGAAGATTGCTGTTCACAAGCGGAAACCATCCAACATGAAGGAGCTGGAGCAGTTTTGCCTTGAGGAATAGGCAAAAATCCCAGGGCCAAGATGTGGCAAGCTCATAGAGACTTATCCAAAGTGACTTGCAGCTGTAATTTCCGCAAAAGGTGGCTCAACAAAGTACTGACTAGGGGGGTGAATAGTTATGCACGCTGAAGTTTTCTGTTATGTTGTCCTAAATGTTGTTTGATTCACAATATAAAATAAAACACAACTTCACAGTTGCAGGCATGTTCTGTGAATTAAATGAGGCACACCATTCAAACAATCCATTTTAATTCCAGGTTGTGATGCAACAAAACATGAAAAATGCAAATGGGTGTGAATACTTTTGCAAGGCACTGTATATATATATATATATATATTTCAATAAATTCTTACCTTACATACAATACATCCAGGTGCAGCTCATGACCAGACTCGCACCTATCCAGTCTGTGCTGATGTCATCAGATACACCTAAAGATGATGCTCATGGCTACCAGTGGCTGTCCTTGGTGTTGCTGTAAACAGCAGGGCCGTAGCTAGGGGTAGTGCGGCCGGTGCTATCGCACAGGGCACCACAGGCCAGGGGGCACTGTTTCAAATTTCTGTTTATTATTATTCTCCCTTGTAGCTTCCTCTTATTTCATCCCCAGCATCTCCTGGCCTCCCCTATCTCTTCCCTGGCCCTTCCCCATGAGTACATTCCCCTTTTTTGGGTGCATTATGTACCTTTGAAAAATGAGGGGGGCGCCAATGCTCTTTCTGGCACAGGGCACCAAAAAGTCTAGCAGTACACAGTAGACCTATCATCATTAAAAAGAAAACTGTGTTGAAACACAGAAGGCATTTAGCGATCCATCACAAATCATAAATTACATATGCAACACAGGTATTAAGAGAAAACAGTATAATAAGCAGGTCTATGGCATATAATAAACTTCCTAGCAGCAGATATACATGCATGCATAAGCAGCTCAGATTTCATATTGGATATATTTGCAAAAATGTATAATCACAAAAAATGCCCTTCAAAAACATGTAGAAAGAAAAAAAAATGTGTTGGCGCTGAACAGACCTGATAGTTGTATGAAACTACATTCTGTTTAATATTAAATAGAATACCAAAGAAGTTGTGACAAAAAGTAAAATACAACTTAATAGATAAAACATACATACAAAAATTGCACATAAGGAAAACTGACAAGAAATTAATAGAAATCCACACAGAATAATGATGTTCCGGATGGAGTAGTAGTGTCATTCCTTATATGTACTGAGGAACTGGGGTGGGGGGGGAATTATTATCCAATGGCCAGGTCTGTATGAGGAGGGCTGGGTTAGCTGTGGAGCCTTTTGGGGGAGATTGATCAAATCTTGGAGAGATATAAAGTGGAGAGAGATAAAGTACCAAGCAATCAGCTCCTGTCATTTTTCAAACACTTCCTGTAAAATGGCAGTTATGTAGAGGCTGACTAGTTGGTACTTTATCTCTCTCCAAGGTTTGTTAGTGTATGAGCTTGAGCCAGTCCCTCACACTCGCTAGTAAGTGCAGCTGTATGCCACACTTATGGTACCAAATTTGCATTTTGTTACATATGTGTCTTGTTCGCTAAGAATTTCAAATGCTCTGAGCCACTTGGGTACTCTCAGGGCATTTACTGTAGTACGTACGTATGCATTGCAAACTGTGACTTTCAGCATCTTTTGTACACATAAGTAAGTAAGCAACACATCCTCTAATATCCCTAGTGCTTTTGGCCCCACTACTTGCATGGCCCAGGTAGTTGCATTTTGCTACCTATTCTCAATTGGTCACATTTTGTATAGACTGCAAAATTCAACTTCTTTCAGATGCATTTTGAGATTATGTATACGTCCAATTTTGAATAGTCCTTGTAAACTATTTGCTAAGTTTTATTTCTAGACTTTAATAAGGTTACACTGATCACATACCATTTAGGATACATTGGGCGGTATTCAATTGTTATAGCACACCTGATCTCCCGTCTAAAGTGACTCTCAGCTTATTTATTAATAAACAGTTAAGACAATATTTCCTCTTGCAAATATAGCAAATTAAATTATTTTAGTTTGTACAAATATAGTAATGTGCCTATAGTATTTACTGCTAACATTGTCAAGCCTCATCTCTACGCTACCTCTGTTATTGTGGGGGGGGGTGGCAAAGTCCCCCCTGCTGCTGCCCACTTCACTCAGGAAGTGGGCGGTCCAGTTGGCTTGATGGCACAATTTGCCCTGAATAGTGGAATCGTATAGCGGGCAGAGGGGGGCATGATTACATGATCATGCTGTCATGCCCCCATGTGTCTAGTGCAAATGCTACACTGAGAAGTGACCAGATCTATACATACATTTAAAATAAATACACTTTTTTCATGTGTGGCGTACACACTGTGCGAGGGGTAATTTGTGACTGACACAGGTAATCACAATTTTTACATGTTTTAGTTTATAAATTGGAACATATAACACAGGTTTGTTGTAACTGTTGGTGAGCCCTATCTATGTTCATTTTGCTGTTATTAAACTGATTATATGCCCAATAGCCTGGATCTGCTGTCCTCATTTCTTTCAATCTAAAATACCTTCAGAATAATTAGGTAATTCATGTTAAATTAAATATTCTTACTTCCCAGGTTATTGTAATTAAAGAGAGAATATCATTCCAGGGAATAAAGGGTAAACTATCCTCTCTATGGAAATTGATCTGGAAATCATAGTTTTAAAAGCTGAATGTGTAGGGAAAACCTGTTGTACAAGGTTACGCTGAACAGCAGATTCTCAGTGCAGCCCTTCTAAGTGAAGGGACTTTACAATAAGAATGTAAGGTTACCAATTATAGCTTGTGTATCTTAGAGGGGGCAACATGTAACACTCATAGTGAGGCAAATTAAATAAATTTTTACTGTTTGTTCTTCTAAATCTATTACAACAGAAATTTAAATTCCCAAATACCTAAAAGTACATATAAATGTCATTAATTTCTTTTTACAATCTAGAATTAATAGTAATAATAATAAAAATAAGAATCCTATTGATGTTATTATAGCCCAGTTTTCGTGAAAGCTTTGTTTTTAAGGTTATTGCAGCTTTAGCAGCAGAACTAAACATATCATAGTTTTATTGCACCAGTTATTTAATAGAATAATCAGCTGGAGTTACCCTCTTTAAGAAATCTGTGATATTAGTATTCCATCTGCCATCTGCACAAATAATTTGTGTTCAATTAGACTTCGAGGAACGGTATTGAAAACACATATGGGCTTTTACTTAGAAAGCACAGTGTTATTAATTGGGTGCTAATGGACTTCCCAGCCCTCCAGCTCTCCCTGCAAGCAGCCGCTTAGTGTAATGTGAGGATCTCTCAAAAGATTTGTTTACCGCAAGCTATCAATAAGTTTGTAAGGTCATGATCCCGTTTCCTTCACAGTCTAACACCTCAAGTACACAATAAAATGCATTAAATCAATAATTAGGAAGAGATGTTAGTGGGTTATCAGTTACAGACAGGTTACCCCAGGCTTAAAGCTATTGAACTGTACCTTAAAGGGCTTTCTGCAGTGTAAAATAAAGATTTCCATAGAGAAAGTGTATTATTCTTTATGGATTTGTCCATAAAGAGAGATTGTTTGGACCCTTCATGTACAAAAAGATCTCCTCCAGTGTTTCATAGCAGAAGAAGAGACAGTGCCTTCTGCTTTGCATAATGACAGAGTATCTTGTGTCCCTGGTATGCGTACTATGGTTTCTGGGCAACAGTAAGATTGTCTGGGATGTGTAAAGGGCACAATCGTAGTGTCCCTTGAGGTTCACCTTGTGAAATTATTTTTAGGGGATAACTTCAGATAGGGAGATTAAAAAAATGAAATCTAATTATATCCAGCTCCATATAATACACATAGGGTGATGCTACAGGGCAAGATTGCCAAAATTGTTTTGCCCTTATTAAGAATAAGGGTGTATTCTTCTGTGACATGATGGACCACCTCAATTATAAAAGTATCAGTAGCTGATGCCTCTGGTCTGTGTCCTTCCTGGTCTGATACTCAGGTATGTATCAGGATTCAGCACTGGGATCCATATCATTTCTATTGAATTCAAGATCTGAAAGTAAATAGTCTAAGATTGTTACTAAAATATACAAATTTTTACAGGACTGGCCAGCTGTCTGCGTAACTGGAACCACCACAGGTAAGAGACACCTGGTTCTCCTGGAGACTGTTCCTGGTTTAAGTTGGGATGGAGATGATAAAAGGAATTCAATGTAGCAATACAGTTCCTGTAAGAACTGCAGAAGATAAGGGTGTTAGGGTTTAAGAAATAAAATCAGCTTTATGGCTATTCCTGGTTTCGCCCTAATAGGTTAGTATACAGTAAAAACACTAGTTATCCCAAACTGATTTTTCAGCCTTACTATGTCTCATGATACTGAATAATAGAATATTTTGGGATAACTATTGTTTTATCTGTACATTTCTAAGGGGTACCACAAGAAAAATGACCTGCAGATCTCTTGAGAGTTAATAAATCCACAAAGTATTACTTTAAATGGTAAAGTGGTTGCTCTGCAAATGGGAAAGATTGAGGTTTGGGATGTTACAAGTTTATACAATCTGCAGCTCAAAAATGATTAATTCAACATAACCTGCCAATTTCGGCAGCGACGGAGCGACGGCGGGGTGGTAGCGGGGGCCATGCTGCATTTAGCAGCATGGCATCGCTAGCAAAATCCTCAGCTCTTTCTGCATATACAAAAGATCTGAGGATGACCCACGGGAGCGCACATCGGCATCATGATAGTGAGTACACACTGGACAATTTGAACGATGTCATTCTGATGCGTCGGGAATCAGCCAAATTGCTCAAGATGGAATCGGTGTGATTTACCGCTGGACGCATGTCCGGCGTTTCGAATCCTGACACCAGCATCCCAGCAGCAGTGGAAATCCCGATCGTCCTCAGGTAAGTATTAGCTAACCTTTTCTACCCCCTAACCCTAACCCTCCCTTAGGGGTGCCTAACCTCCCCCCTCCAATACCTAACCCTAATCTCCCCCTCTAAGTACCTAAACCTAAGTCCCCCGGGGGGGTGCCTAACCCTAACCTCCCCCCCGGGGATGCCTAACCCTACCCCCCCTTCCCCTAGCCTAAACCTAACTTCCCGGGGGGGGGGGTGCCTAGCCCTAAGTCCCCCGCGGGAACCCTAAACCTAACCCTCCCCCCCGCGGCTATCCGTGCTTGGCGCCCAGCGTCCCTTCGATCGGGATGCCGGGCGTCGGCATATCGACACCTGTCTTTAGACCCTTGCCGGGATATGACAGTCGGGAAGCCAGCGGTCGGGATTAGGTCCGCCAGCTTCCCGATTGCATACCCTCAAGATATCGTCTAGTCTGTATGCACCTTTAGAATAGTTTTGTTTATGATATGTTAACTTCATGAAAACAGCAAATATCAGCACATTTAAAAGCATAGAAACATTTAATTTACCTATTGACCAGATTTGTATATATTGCAAACAAACTGGCTTCTTTGTCAGGAGCATTTAATAAGAAAATCAACTTGTTTGTAAAAAGCATAATATAATTTTATCTGTCTGACAGTATATTTGCAGAGCTAGAGCATGGAATTCTCAATAGAGAGTATAGAATCTTGTGTGTTCTCTGTCTGTTTGCAGAGCAAAAAATGGATTTTTCAGAAGAGAGTGTAGAACATAACATGTATTCCAGTGTGCTTGACTAGAAATTCCATTCTTCTATAAAGATCATGGAATTGTGTTTCTGAAGAAGCTTTGTTATTAAAAATAGATGGATAGAATGCTACTAGTACTAGAGGATGGGGATCAGCGATCAACAGCTGACACATGACAGCATTCCAAGCTGGGAGAGGCCAGGGGATAATTCAGCTCCTTCATGGGCAATCCGAGGAATATACTTAAAAGTATTCTCCACTCTGAGATGACTTTATTTATGTGATGTATTAGCTTCTGGTAACTTTTGGATTGGATTACCTTTTTCTTTCTACATTACTTTCTAGATTACTTTTCCCAATTTCTACTATGCCCTTATTTTAGGTAGAGGTGTTTAATTTTATTGTCCCAATTCTGCCTGATGATATAAAGACATTGTGCAAATGAGCAGATAGTAGCTAAAAGGAGAATGCAGCGTATTGGTAAAAGTTGCATGAACGCACGAGCAAGGCAGACCATTAAACTGGATAAATTATGTAATCTGAAAAGAAACAATTAGATCAGCTTTCTAAAATGTGTCCACATATTTACTAAACAGTTTAATAGTGAAAATAAATCATATCATTAATAAAGTACATGTTAAATTCACACGTAATCTTCTACTGTCATACGAAGATAGAATTATGTGTATAACATAGAATGCAGGACTTCTACATAAGGTTGAATCTTGGTACAGTAATGGGAATGTAGTCAGAATCCTGGGTCCAGAATCCCAACTGCTGACATCCTGACGGTACCCACCCCCAGTAATGTCATCTCCTGTCACGGTTGTAACAGTGACACAAAGATCAATTCTTCTTTTTTTCTATTTATTGATTAGTTCTATGAATTTACTGTCTGTTATAAGCCATTTATCAGATATAGCAAAATCAAAAGACACATGACAATGAAACATTAAGATCTGATTATAGTGTCCCTGATGTCTATATTGACTTTATGAGTGAATCCCTGAGTAAGATTAACAAAAAAAAGAAAACACTAACTTATATACAATGTTTCCCCTACAATAAAATGCACATATTTGATATTTAAATAAGTAAGGAATATAAGTAGAAGGCATTCTGAGATGCATGTTTCTCACATTACATGAGTTTATCCTGCACAAATGACAAGTTGGATGTATGAAGCATGTTTCAGTCAGAACTTCATCAGACACTGCAATCTTCCTGTGTCAGTGTGACAGGAGCCTCCCATCACTACTCTGCACTGTTGGTGGACCCTTTGCTTTCCATTATGTTATCAGTCTCCATATTCCTTCTGACACTGTGGCATTATTCGTGTTCATATATATCTCTGTCCTCACTAATATAATCACATGGGTGGACAGATCACACCATCTCACTCCTCTCCTTAAACGCTCTGCAATGCTGTCAAAGTGTGATAAGACTCCATGTTGTTCTATCCCTGTCCAAGTCAGAACTGGGACATATAGAAGACCAGCAGAGAAGATTGATGTTATTTTTTCCTCTTTCTTCTTAAACCTGGCAGAGCATCTTCTTTCATCACAAAACTCCATCTTGTAAACCGCAACCATGAGTTCGGACCAGGAGATGTCGATTTTTGGGGTGGCTGCCCAATATCTCCGGAAAAATGAGAAGGAGCGAATTGAAGCCCAAAACAAACCATTTGATGCAAAGACATCTATGTTCGTGGTAGAAGCTAAGGAAGCTTATGTGAAGGGTACACTTCAAAGCAAGGAAGGAGGGAAGGCAACTGTAAAGACGGAGGGTGGGCAGGTAAGTACGTCTCAACATATTTCAGATACAGGAGGAAGTTCTCAAACTGTAATCAGATTAATTTACAAGTATTAAATGTTATCCAGATTCCAGCGAGATGACATTTTGGAACTTGGAGTTTTAATTCCTTTGATCTATAGTTGGAAATGTCCCCAATGAGGTGTTTTTCTTGATAAACAGAACATTTACTAATGCTGGGCATACACTATACAATTATCTGTCTGACATCTGTCCAATCTGACTGTTTGGTATGAAAATCTGGTAATGTATGAGATCAAATGATAATTGAACATTTGCTCATGAACACTGGAAAACAGACAAAAATGGTTGTTCAGACAAATTAGTTAAATCAAACATATTTAACCTATTTGAACAATCGTTTTTGTCCATTTTCATGTGTTTGGGACCATATGGTCGAATCTCATTTGCTCCTATACATTACCAGGTTGCCAGATATCTGACAGATAATTGTATAGTGTATTCCCAACATTAGAGATAATGAAGACATTGCATGTGTTTTTCTCACTCTAACAAATCTATGACAATATAACGTGAATATCAATGAATTTATGAGAGTTAGACCTATTTTATTGTCTGGAATCAACAATAAAAACCATTATCACAATTGTTTTTAAAATAATGAGCATAGGCATGATGTAAAAAGAAAAATGAAGTTCATATAGGATAGTGTTCCCCCTACTGTAATCATTCGACTTAAATATCCCCAGTGGAATAGAGCCTCAGGCAGGTTATGCTTTTATACAGATTATGGAACACTTGAGGCACTGGTAAGAATGTAAGATGACTGTCAAAAAGTGTATTTTAAACTGTATCAATACTCATTTTATGTTGAAATCTGTGAGTCATTCACAAGGCGTGTACACAATAAACAGTTTTGCCATTAAATATTTGGCTTATTGAATCAAAATAACCCCATGTAAAAGGTTTGCTGCTGTTTGCACATGATGGGAACACCACCATGTTTGCATAGTCCATCCTTTTTCTTGTGTAGGGGCCCATTTATCATTAAATATTTGCTGCTTATTCCCCGAAGACACTCATTTTATGGGGGTAACCGCAAATATTTAGTATCACCCCCATGCATGAAGGAGGGACTGCAGCATATATCTCAGATACCTGCTGCGATCCCTCCATTCCCGCAGGCAGCCGCAGCCCCCATAGGTTTCTACATTTTACCATCAAATGCGTTTTATTCGCAAAACGATGAGAATAGGATGCTCAAGCTGCTTCTGCTGATTAAAATGTTATTGTCACAGTGTGCCAGACCCCGGTCATCTCTTACCGGGTCCGGCAGTACTGGTTTTCCGGAAGGCAGCGGGCGCGGAGAACCCGGCGCCGCTGCCGACAGAGCCTCCTCCGGCTCTCTGTCCCTTCCCTCAGCGGACGGCAGCAGGGAGATCCCAGCGCTGGCTGCTTCCAGCTCCTGCTGTTGCGGCACGCGCCATTCTGCAGAAGATTTAAAGGGCCAGTGCACTACTTGTGATGACATCACTGGAGGCATCTATGCTAGCCCTGCCTTTAAAAGGAAGTTGCTGGGAACACTCCTGTGCCAGAGTATAGGCTCCATACCATACTCCAGCGTTCCAAGTACTCACCTGTTATCCTCAGGCCCGCTGAGAGCCTGGGGAGGGGGGGCGCTCTGAGCCCCCTCGGCCTGGCGCAAAGCCAGGGGGGGCATGATCAGTGTGATCGCTCCCCCCACAGGCTTAGGAGACTGCTGTGGCACACGCTCTGTGCTGGGCTGCTGTGAGGGAGGGGGATTGGCGCCGGACCCGGGCCCCCACCGGGCCCCTCAGGAACCCGGGCCCGGGTAATCTGTACCCGCTCCCCCCCCCTCTCGTCGCCCCTGGTTATCCTGATCTTGACCATGGCTTGTTGGTGACTCCGATTTTGCCTGATCCCTTGTACTGCTCCTGATATCTGGTTCTGACCTCGGCTACTCCCTGTGGCCCGTCTACGTCTGCTCCCTGGTACTGTTTCGTCTGTTTGGTTTTGACCCAGCCTGTCTACTACGTTATTCTTCTGCACGACATCCCGTACTCACCAGCACCTGTATAGGGGAACCTAACCTGAAGGCCACGACCTGTGTGTCGGACGCAGCCAAGTTCAAATCTTCTTGCGAGGGTCCCTGGTGAATACC
This sequence comes from Taudactylus pleione, assembly GCA_031769625.1. Lineage (NCBI taxonomy): Eukaryota > Metazoa > Chordata > Amphibia > Anura > Myobatrachidae > Taudactylus > Taudactylus pleione. The sequence goes on along the minus strand of JAUIMM010000289.1, from coordinate 12,284,164 downwards.
GCCGGCACATTAGATTCCGCACCTCAGGCATAGGTCTAGCCAATTCCCTAAATACGGGATGCATCCACAATCCGTCCGAGAGTTTGTGACAGTTATGCGGCATGTCTATATTCTGTATGCGACTCCGGGAGTTTCTGCATGCGAAATGCTACGTTACAGTGTCACAACTCTGTGCTACCGAATCACGCCTAGAAGGGCTGCTAAACGTGCAAGGAAGTAATATGTATGTAGACACATCTGTGATATCAGCAATATAAAATTACTAGTTTTCATGACGATTCAAAAGTTATTTATAGAAGCTTTTATTTGTTCTAGATATCAGTGTAAATATATGTTACCACTAAATGTATAGTCTAGACTGTGTAAATATTATTTTGTTCTCTACTCTGGTATAAAAAATATTTACAATACTTTCTAATTAACAATGTACTTGTAAAACCTTCTCTGCAGACCTTAACAGTGAAGGATGACCAAATCTTCCCCATGAATCCACCTAAATATGATAAAATTGAAGACATGGCGATGATGACTCACCTGAATGAGCCAGCTGTCCTGTATAACCTCAAAGAGCGTTATGCAGCCTGGATGATCTATGTAAGTTGACTGTTTGGAAAGGGCAAAGGAAAAATGAAGGTGATATGAAAAAGAACCTGTATTAGATAAAGGGGTTTTCCACTTTCAGTTAACTTAAATTTCTTGGCTTATGCACTCCCCCTGCTACTTTTATCAAACACTTTGCTTTAGCTGTCTGTCTTCCTTCTGTGATATTCAAGTATGTAATTTAGATTATCAGACAGAGTTATTTGCAGTGCTTGTATTATATAACGCAACACTTTTGTGTTATTTACTTTATGTACAACTGTACCCATCGTGCAGTTTTGGATCATATCCCAAGAAAGTCAAAAGAAGCTAAAAAAATAAAGTAGTGGTTTTAGCAAAATCAGCAGTAGGCATGCACCAAAAGAAAGTGAGGAAGCACACTAATATAATAATTCATAACACACACAAGTGGTATTTATTTCCAATACAGAATGGTAACACATTTCCTCACAGGGGTCAATCCATCAAATACTTTAATTTAGAGCTTGATAACTGCAACTTTTGTAGAAGTAAATTTAAGCTGAATGAAGGTGACGGGATCTTCGTATTAACTTTATGTACTCTTGACAAAGAAGCATTAGCAGAAGTTGATGGAGGAAGCTAGCATATAACAAGAGATTCTTCTCTAAGTTTCACCTTCCACTATCTTCAAGACCATGTAGAGGAAACACTTGCTTCCTATCTGTCAGCAGGTGGAGAATTGAGGGGGAGATGTATCAGGTCTATCAAAGAGTGGAGAAGTTGCCCTTAGCAACCAATCAGCTTTGAGATAACATTTCTAAAGCACATTCTATAAAATAGGTAGAAGCTGATGGTTGCTATGGGCTATTTCTCCACTTTTCCACTTCTCCACTCTTTACAAGACTTGATACATCTCCCCCTAAGTGTTATAAGCACACATTAGCTAGCTAATGGTTAGGCATCTCCCCAGTGTTACATGACCTTAACATTCATTCAAGACATCTTATGTTTGAGATCCATAATCTGACACTTGCAGTGTCCTTATTTTATCCAATAGTGTCAGGATACGATTTCACAAGTGTGGCTTAATTATGTATGTGTTCAAATTAAATAGCTGTCATGTAAAAAGAGGTTGCATTTGCCTAAATTCCATCTATAATAGGCATTTTTTATCATCCATTAATTTAACTATCAGCGTGATTTATTGGCATCTTAAATCTGGTTTCATTATATTTCCGGCACAGACATATTCAGGCCTGTTCTGTGTCACTGTGAACCCCTATAAGTGGCTGCCGGTGTACAACCCCGAGGTGGTGGCTGGGTACAGAGGGAAGAAGCGTCAGGAGGCCCCACCACACATCTTCTCCATCTCTGATAACGCCTATCAGTTCATGCTGACTGGTGAGTCAATAGGACCATAATGACATCTGTACAGTGAAATGTATATGCCAAATGCGTGAATGAACATATAAATATACCTACTAAAGATTAACTAAAGATGAGATCAACTGCAATTGTTATTTTATTTTACTAACAGTGCCTACCCGTCGTTGCCGAGTGATTATTAATTTTATTCAATGATGTAGAGTGATTATTAATTTTATTCAATGATGCAGAGTGATTATTAATTTTATTCAATGATACTAAATCGACGATTAGAGTATTATGTGGATGGGGACTCTCTCACCTGGTTGTCAGTGAGATCAGTCAGTCTGCCTGCTTAGAACCGTGCAGACAGTGTAATGGCCACCCCTTCCCTCTCCTTCAGTCCTCTCCTGCACTGGGGTCCTCCAGAGCCTGTCAGTAATAAGATCCATCCCCCAGATTACATAAAGAGCTGATGGAAGAAGCCCAGTAAGTTACCGTTTCCTGATGAGAAGAAAGGATTGGTGTGTGTATGTGTGTGTGTAGCCTATGTTACTTGGAGGATATCAAGGAACATTTCAGTGAAACCCCAATCAAAATTGGTTTAGTATCTCTTGAGTTATCGCGAACAAACATACAAACAATTATATATATATATATATATATATATAAGAAATATCTGTGAATTTCTCAGATGAAGGCACTCACTTAAAAATTATTGATTTTATTGAGACATTTTTCTTCAAAAAACTTTTAGACGTTAAAGTCAGACACCATATTTGGTTGTGTCGACGTTTCGGTCCAATTTATGACCTTTTTCAAGACTAGTGTCTTTCAAATCACAAGTTTATAGATGTCGAAATCATATGTATGTTCAACATACTGTATCAGAATCGCTGCCTGGCACGTCCATATCCTCATTGTGCCAGGCAGCGATTCTGATATAGTATGTTGAACATACATATGATTTCGACATCTATAAACTTGTGATTTGAAAGACAAAGTGAGTGCCTTCATCTGAGAAATTCACAGATATTTCTTATATTTTGGAACCCAAGGGTTTGGAGAGCACCCTGAACATATAACTTTTAAGGTGTGAGTGCAGTATATTGGACTATATATATATATATATATATATATATATATATACATATATATATATATATACTGTATATATATATATATATATATATATATTTATGTTTAGATGGGGCTGCCAAGTGTCTGTAGCATTGTACAGACAATGCAATATTAAAAGGCTCAAACAGGCAGTACAGAGGAAAAAGAATCATATATTAATTATAATTACAATTATGCAACTTAGTTACAAACAGTGCAATGGAGACAAGGATAGTCTAGGGTGAGATCCAAGAGGGTGGTGGACCCTCCTCATAAGGGCTTACAGTCTAGGCGAATGGAGGTAAAATTGGGAGGTAAACTGGGAAGAGATGTGGAGGGAGAACAGAGGGAGTGAGTTAAGAGTCTGGGGAGCAGGGCCGGATTAAGGTCTGTGGGGGCCCCTGGGCAATAAACTGGTGGGGGCCCCATCAATTACATTATCAAATATAAAAAAAGTTACAAGTGATTTTCCAATATTTCTAAAGTTAACTAAAAACAATTAAAATCACACAGACATATCTCTGTATCCCAGAATAATCTTTAGTTACAGTAGGTGGAATCTTTAGTTAGGTGGAAATCTCTCTCTCTATCTCTCTCTATATTGTGTGTGTGTATATCTGTATGTGTATATATATATATATATATATATATATATGTATATACACACATACATATAGATACATAGATATATATATACACACACACACATATGCATCTACATATCAATACATATATACATACACATACATATAAATACATGTATCCACACACATACATATATAAAATATGTATGTGTGTGTATATATATATATATTTTATATATGTATGTGTATAACCTTGATTGGATTTGACCTGTAATGATATAAATGTGACCTGTAATGCTATAAATGTGACCTGTAATGATATAAATGTGACCTGTAATGATATAAATGTGACCTGTAATGATATAAATGTGACCTGTAATGATATAAATGTGACCTGTAATGTGTGCCTATTATATGTGTAGAAATGTGTGGTACCTGCTTGTCAGCTATCTACAGTAGCTCAGCTCACAACCACACCCGGGGAATAAGCTTGGACGTCTGATTCATCTTTGAGGACTCGGAGTCTCCCCTGCAGTGCTCTGTGAGTTGCTTACAGCGATTAATTATAGCCCCGGCTCTGGTCCTGAGTGAGCAGTCAAAGTCTCGTGAGATGTGACATCATGATCTCGCGAGACTGTGACTGCTGCTTACTCGGGACCAGTGCAGTACAGTGAAGCTCTTCGGAGGAGCTTCCTAGATGTACTGCTGTGTTACAATGTCGGTCCTCGTCGGCGGCTGCTGTTAGGAAGCAGCTGAGCAGCCGCCAAGGAGGACCTGAGTGCACACACTGTTTTTTTTTGTTCTAGTTGTGGGGGCCCTGTGTGTGCGGGGGCCCCTGGATGACTGCCCCTGCCGCTCTGCCTATAATTCGTCCCTGCTGGGGAGTATTTTATTGAACAGCTGTGTTTTCAAGAAATATCTAAATCCAAGCAAGCAGGTAAACAGCCTGAGGGGGAGAAAGTAAGTTCCAGAGGAGAGGAGCAGCAGTGGAGAAGTATTGGATGTGGAAATGTAAGGAGGCAATTAGCGCAGAGGCAAAGTGACAATAAGAGGAATAGCAGAAAGGTTGAGATAGTGGAAATGGAGGTTCAGGTTGAAAGGATAAGAAGACAAGATTGTGATAAATATTTTATTTTTGTTCAGTTTCCACGTACTTTAACACCACATTATAATATACCGTAGTGTTATAAGCGCAAAAGATAAATACTTACTAAATAATTAAAATAATTACTAAATACTTATTTTTAAATTTCAGATCGTGAAAACCAGTCTATCTTGATCACGTATGTATAATTCTAGTTAATTTCCTTATTTTGCTACTGCTACCTTAACATTTTATTGACAATACATGGAGATTTAAAAAAATATTCATACTGTATAAAAAAAATTGTTAAGTGTTCAAAAATTAAAATTTTTTTCAACAGAATGAGAATTTAAGAGATCTCTAGAGATATTTTACAGTCTCTTTTTGCTTGACTGGTGATGTCAGTGATGCATACTAAGATAACTTGGACAGCAAGATTTTTCTATATACTTACATTACTCTTTAAGATTGTGGAGAGAGTCAGGGAGATGTTAATAGGCAAATATACTAGTCTCTAAGAAATTTACATGCATTTTCAAATATGTAAACACAGGTTAATATTTGTCTTTGAGGGGATGTCTATGAAAGAAATTAATTAGCAGAACAAAAAGTCAAACTAACAATGAAATCTCATAAATCATAGGGAAAAATTAGACCTTTGGAAAACTGGAATGTTGGAGAACCCTAACCAAAAATGTAGAGTTGGCAGGAATGCAAAACATTGTCCATTTTTGGCTCGTTTCTGACAATCTTAGTTATTGGGCAGGTGTGAAACATCTTAGCCATTCTCTTTGCCAATTTTTTGCTATATATTAAGACTGCTCAGGTGAAAGCATTTTCAAAAACTGTTATGGATTAAGAATTTCCTCTTAAAAAAATAGATACAGTTTTGTAATTTAGCATTCAATCCTCATTCTCTCTCTATTAGTACAGTATCTAGTTTGTGTGATTTCTACCAGTCATTTACTCAAATATTGCAGGTTAGTTGTCCTCTCCTTTGTCAATAGTTCTTCCTCAATATATCCAGAACAGCCAGAACAGGACGGTAAAGATAAATGCATAAAAAAACAAGCTAAAAAAAAAATCTATTCTTATTGTGAAAATGCATAAAACAGAGTCATTCCATTTATGGTTTATTACCAGTTTTGCCATAGTTAACCTCTTAAGATGACATTTAATTTTTCCTCCCCAGTGGAGAATCCGGAGCAGGGAAGACTGTGAACACGAAACGTGTCATCCAGTATTTTGCAACAATTGCAGCTGCGGGTGACAAAAAGAAAGACGAATCTACCAAAAGCAAGGTATAGCTGCATTTGCCATATACTGCATCTTTACACATAACTAAACTCACCAAAAACATTTCATATTTATAGAACAGAGCAAATTTACTGTACTGTACTGCCTTTCCATAAAATGCTTTTTTTGGCATAGGAAATAGCAATAGGAGGAAAACAATTCAACTAGTTGTCTCCAGTGATCACAATTTTCCATGTCTTTAGCACAGTAACATCTGCTGTAATAGCACAATGATGGTTAAGGTGTGAACTCCATTGGTCAATGACTGTTTATAACAGGACCATCTACTGTAATTCGATTGCTCTGTTATAGGGCACTCTGGAGGATCAGATTATCCAGGCCAATCCTCTGCTGGAAGCCTTTGGTAACGCCAAGACTGTGAGGAATGACAACTCATCCCGTTTTGTAAGTTCTGTTTTCATAAATACCATAAGTAGCTGATATTTTGTAGAGAGTGAAAGACAAAAAAACAACAGTTTGTGTTCTTCAAATATGAATGGCATATACAAAGGGCTGTAATTAGTGTTGACACTCTTCTAAGCATTGTGAGCGGATATTCTCTAAATTGTTTCTAACACACCCAATATGTATGTGCTCTTTTTCCAACAGTCCCATCTCCTTTATTTTACACTGGGCAAAATAGGTACATGGGCAAGAAATAATAAAAAAAGTGAATAAAATTTACTTTAAACCATTTCTCTACTTCCCCTGAAATTTAAGTGTATTTAATAAATGAACAATGGAAGATTGCTTGCCCTTGTATCCTCAACTCGTGGCCACAGATGGCATTGAAACAAATGTGGTTTTTTTTTTCTACTTGCCAACTAGTAACTTTGCTCAAAGGGGATTTCAGACCTGGCGACTTCTTTATTCTGATATCTTTTTCCTTCTTTATTTTATAGGGTAAATTCATTAGAATCCATTTTGGCACCACTGGAAAACTTTCTTCTGCTGATATTGAAACATGTAAGCAACATTAAGGAGAAATTATTTTATAGCCAACCTAATGTTGCGGAACTATAAATCCCCACCATCAATCAGAGATTAATTACAGTACATACATTGGAAATTGTAATCCCACAAAATATGGAGAGCTACAAATTACCTTTTATATAAGCTAACATAGATGTTTATCATTGATTTAAGGGGAAAAGCATACTTAAGTAAAATATATCTCAATTGTCCCTGTAATTCCTTATAAATGCAATCTTAGCTAATTCTGCACAGATCTTATTTCTGTGTGATATAAGTGTGAGCTTCCATACAGTATCATACAGTTTGCTGAGATTAACTATATACATACTAAACAGTGTTATGTGGAGAGTAATTTTATTATTTAACATTAATAATTACATATTTTTGGTTTATTTTCCCACTGTTCAGTAAATATTTGTATTACATTTAAAATATAACCATAGGCGGCAGCTTTCTATAGGTCATATAAAACGGTAGAATATTGGCATAATGATGACAAAGAATAGCAAACAAAGTATCTCTCAAACATGCCTACTACTAGCAGGCATCTTTGTTGTATCCGATTCCACATACATCTGAGATATTGTTTTTCAAATAAAATGTATTTCAGTACAATGTTCATGTTGCCCATTACTTATTTTGTTTTGTCAGATCTTCTTGAGAAATCCAGAGTAACTTTTCAATTGAAGGCTGAGAGGAGTTATCACATCTTCTACCAGATCATGTCCAACAAGAAGCCAGAATTGATCGGTATGGAACATTTTCAATGAGTCTTTATCAAAACTCAGTTGAAGGAAACCTACATTTTTAAATCATATCCCCATATAGTGATAGCTCCGTTAGAAGTCTATTTAACAAGGACTGTGGCAGTAGATGGACGGTCGCAGTCTTCCATTCGCTATTGCCAGCACAAGATGGTGATAGCAGAGGGTATTTAAAGAAAAAAATATTATTTATTTATTTAAGAAAGGTATTCTCTCTATTCGTAGGACCACCAATTTTTATTTATTAATTAATTTATTATAAATTTTATTTATTAATTAATTGATTTTTGAGTTTTGATCTGTGCAAAGCCAGATATGAGCAGTTTGGTTTTATTTGTTTATGATTGGATCCCAAATAAGGCATTATATTTGCTAACTGGCTCTCATGTGTTTTGGATAGCCAATAAGATAATTCTGAACTAATCTGAACTTGCACTAATTTGGCGAAAACAAGAATTAAAACCAAACCGTTCATCTCTAATTATAAAATATTTGTACTCAATTTATATATTTTTATATTTTCTTGTGAACACGGGGTCTTACCGTAATTGTGTTTTATTGTTCTGAAGATGCTGACAGCCATTAAAGATGAAAAATCACTGATCCCGCTTTCCTTCTTTAATATTTTACAGTACAGCCCCTTCCTTATCTCTATTATACTCTCTACCAGTATACACACCTTCAAGACTCTCCTCTTTATAGAAGCCTATCAACCCTCCTCATAACTCCCTACTCAGTCAATATGACAACCCACCTACTCTCTCTTCCGGTTTACCCTTCTGGTTACACCCCTACCTTTTAGACTGCCCTGACAGGCGGGGCCTGTTGATCTCTCCATTTTATTTCCTCCTCTTAGCATTATCACTGTTACAAGTTTGCCTTTGTTCCCCATCTCTATTCCCTATACCCCACCCTTCATTTCCTCCGCACCCCCCGCCTTGCTTTTATTTGTATAATTTTGTCATTTGTTATCTTATTTTATCCCTTGTGTTAATGGAAAAGTGTGTTGTTTAATCTCTATGTACAGCATTTAGTTTCATGATATACATAAAAGACAATAATGATAATAATAATAGTAATAATAATAGTAATAATAATAATAATATAACCTTGCATTAAATCCACTTGTTTTTGTGTGTTTACTCATAAACCTGAATTAAAAAATTAAAAAGAGTGTTTTCATTTCTCAGGAACCCAGCATCACTTGTACCAATTCTAAAGTTATTCTAAAGTTATTTCCATTATTAATGTCATTCCAGAAATGCTTCTGATCACCACTAACCCATACGACTTCCACTTTGTAAGCCAAGGGGAGATTTCAGTGGCTAGCATCGATGACACTGAGGAACTGATAGCTACTGATGTAAGTCTGAGTCTGTAAATTATATTCGTAGCATTTCTGTACTTTGGTTATTAGAAAATGTAGCATTTGGTTGGTAATTAAAATAAGTGTGATGCCATCACTGATGATGAAGTTGTTTTCTTTATCTTTAATTAAATTAAATTTTTATGGTAGAATGTAACAATAAAAGCTACAGTATTACAATGCGCTCTAAAAAGTTTCAGAAATGTTCATAAGTTTAAACTTCAAACACAGTTTTATTTTATTTATTGACAAGATACTTGCAAAATGTGTTAAAATAAATGTAAACTTCCAGTACTGTAATTCCCCAAATAACTACAGACATTGAGACATAACAAAATTAGTTTCATTGCCCAGTTAGACAACAAAAACTATTTGCTCATTTAATGCAAAATGAATCCAAATAACATCTAATAGCCTAATCTCGAAGTTTACTATATAATGCGATGTATGGACATATACAGTAGAGGAAGATGTATCAATCCTTGGTTAGAAATAATGTACCAATCAATCAATCTCTAACTGCCATTTTACAGGCTGTATTTAAAAAATGACAGTTAGAAGCTGATTGGTTGGTACTTCTCTCTCCACTTTATCTACCTCCAAGATTTCATACATCTCCTCCATAGCCGTGCTACCCATTGCAGAGTTGTTTGAAAGTGGAACATAATAAAAATGTAAACTGATAGAATAGGTTAAAGTTCTCAAATTGCGGTGTTCGAATCCAACCAACACTATTTTACACAGAACTTTTCCTATCCTATGCGGACCACATACAAATCGCTGAGTGCATCACTGTTCCACGCTTCCCTTTTCCCTGTGTATCCTAAGGTATTGCAAGATAGAGAAGAACTTCCTAAATGTACAGCATTAAACATTATATTTTCACCATTTGTACAAAATATATTGTGCATTAAATTTTTTTGCTTTTTCACCCTCTCCCACCCCTTTGCATGTAGCTTTTGACCTCACCACAGAGAGACTCTAAGTGAACAAGGCTAGGTTTGTGAGCTATGTTATTTTAATCCATAGAGTGCCATCGATATCCTGGGATTCTCCTCTGATGAAAAGGTCTCCATTTACAAGCTGACAGGTGCTGTAATGCACTATGGTAACATGAAGTTCAAGCAGAAGCAAAGAGAGGAGCAGGCCGAGCCTGACGGCACAGAAGGTTAGGAGATTCCAGCAGAATGCGTATAGACTGAGGAGTATATGAAGAGCTTGTCCATGGAAGGGGAGGAGTAATACTACTGTACACATAAAATAGAAAATGAGGGAAAACTACATTTTCAATGTTGCATGCCTGACTTCATTTGGATGGATGTATTTTTACCTTAAAAATTTTAATTTGTCTGTTGGTTACTCTACAACAGAAGTAGGTAACCTATAATACGTCACCCCAGCTGTTGTGGAACTACAAGTCCCAGCATGGACTTAGGATTTGAGATAAAACAAAATAGCCGGGGAGCCACAGTGTGCAATAACATATTTTTAGGGATACCTGCTTCATCCACTAACTACGCCCCCGCTTGTCATTATTAGTTGCATGGGTGAAGGATGTGTAACTATTTTCAGCATGAGCACCGAATTTTCTATGATTTTGCAAAGAACACAATCCCAAGTTTGCCTTTATGGTGCGTACACACTGGGCGATATTACTGAGCGATTGCATGATTACGACATCATAATCGTGCAATCGCTCAGTAATCGTGCACAAATGGTGCATTTTTATGTCAGAAACGACCATCGATGCGCGCTCCCGCTGGTCGTTTATGACATTGTCCATCGCCTGAACATGCAGGCCAATCTGCCGATAATGACAGATTGGCATGTTCAGGAATGATGGACTGTGCCTGCACTGAACGACTGATCGTTCAGTGCAGACACTACAGGTGATCAGGAATGGCAGTACGATTACGATGTCATAATCGTACTGTCTTTCCTGATCGCCCAGTGTGTACGCACCTTTAGTATCTTAGGCCGGGTACACATCAGGTGATATATTGGATGATATATCGTTCCCATGTGGATCGGAACGATATACCATCCATATCGCTCAGTGTGTAATCTCAATTGTGCGTTCACGTGCGTCATCAGCTATGTTGTCCCATTTCATGTGCTGCACGTCAGATGGGCTGACCTCACTGACGACCACATGCAGGTGAATGCAGGATAGAAGGGTATATCTAACGGACATACAATGGATGATGCAGTGTATATGGCCAAGTGATATATCCTTCCATCAGCCGTCGGGTTGGCTGGGATACACGTCGTTCTGATGTGTACCTTCCCTTATTTGCATCTTAAAAGCCGCAAGTTATAATCAATGCATCAGCTTTCTCTTCCTATTGCTTCTTTCTGAGCTCCATGTCCATGTTAGCATGTCTATGGATATGTCCCAGAGGAAGGACCACCCATAGGAGGGACAGGGGGGACACATCTAGCAAAGTCTGTATGAGAGAAGAGGGGGTCCTCTTTGTGAGGTCCACTGCATTATTTTAAATATAAATACATGTACTGAAGTCAGTATAGGGGCAGGGTAAGGGGAATAAGTGAATATAATATATCTGTCTACCCATATATATTTGATGTTTCTGAAGTTAAAACACTTACATTTTTCCCATGTGATAAAAGCTTGCAGATTATCCTATACATTTTTGAAGTGTGTGTGTGTGTCTGTCTGTCTGTCTATCTTAGTTGTAGGCTTTAACATCTAGCAGAAAATATCAGTAATTTGTTCAGCGAAGTTGTGTATTAGGTCTGAGTAAATCATTCTTGCACTGTGGATAAAGGACCTGATTCATCACAGATCGCTATTGCAGTTGTGCTGCGAAAATATGCAAATGTTTGCAACAGCACTGCCAGCTGAGAGACGCCCACTACCGCTTTCTCACATCTGTAATACCTTGCAGTCCTGCGTATACATCGGTAACATCGAGTAACATTGGCCCCTCACGCACAATTGCAGCAGCTCTAACTTGTCTCAGAAATTGCAAGTCTCGTCGCACGCAGTGAGTACACAAGCTGCGTATGCCATCGCAGTGGCTAATTTATGCACGACCAGGAAACGGCGTTCAAATGGACAGGCACGCCTACGTTTCTCTGACCACTCCCCTGTCACCACCCCCAAACACTGACGTCCCGCCACTCACTCTGCGATGGCTTTGTATCTGCGTATGTGATCGCAGTGCGATCGCAATACTGACATGCGCACGCACACTGCGGTGCATACACATGCGCAGTACACACCATCGGCCGATCTGCGTACGCTGTTGCAATTGCGATCCATGATGAAACAGGCCCAAAGTTGTTTATTTTCCTTCCAGTCGCTGATAAGATCGCCTACCTGATGAATTTAAACTCCTCTGAGCTTCTTAAAGCGCTTTGCTACCCCAGAGTCAAAGTTGGAAATGAATATGTCACTAAAGGCCAGACTGTGCAGCAGGTAAGTGTTCCTTTTACCACTATAAGCTCTCTCAGTGATTAGCACCAAACCTTCTTTATTTTCTCCGTATCGATTGTTCACATGAAAATGAAACATTAAAATTGGTTAATACCATCCTTATTAAACTTTTCATTATACGTAACTGCTGCTGGTACAGTTTCAAAGCAATTCATACCTAATTGTGTTGAATTTATGACCCTATTGCTATATGTGCTCTCTCTGTCTGTATCTAAGATTTTTGCAATTCCAATCAACATCAGACATAGTGACATTTTTTACTTAAGGCCCCCATACATCAGAGACGGATCGCTGCGATATGCTGATGACGATCAAAAAATTATCATGATTGGCACATCAGTGAAATTTAACATGTAAAATTTCACCGATCCTGCAACGGATCACGGAGCATTGATGGCCGCCGGTCAGCATTTCTGACCGGCGGATCGCCATTTCCGATCCCATCGCAATATTGCGTCAATCCATAGCAGATGTATGAGGACCTTTAGTGAGTAAAATATCCTGTTAGCTGATTACTGCATCTGTGTGTGTTAATCAGCTAACAAGACAGAAACAACCACAGTATATTGGTTGACAATTTCACCTTCTAAAGTATGGAGAAACTGACCACAAATCTTGTCTTTCAGCAGTTGACCCGTAGGAACAGATTGGTGTGTGTGTGGCTAGCTATAGTGTTGGGTTCTGTAAAAGAAAAACAAATTTCCTTTCCCACTGTCCTCTCGATATCTCTTCTCTCCTTTCTGCTTTTCTGTACAATCTGCCATAACGTTGATGCTAGTTCCCTTTCCTCCTATCATTAAAAAGTGGTAATTTTACTGGATATAGTTTCACCTTATCCTGCATTTCATTGTTATTTTTTATTGTTGTATTGTTTCTTTTTGTATCTGCTGACCTCTAAATAAATTCTTCCAAAACAAAAGAAAGAAAAAACATCAACATGAATTTAATAAATGTTGTTACTAAAAATACTCAGGATGCTTCTTTAATGTCGGTGCATATTTATACAAAACCAATTCTAATATTTTTATGTTGCACTACTAGAAAGAAAATTATAGTATTTACATCATGACAAGGGAGTTAATGGAACTTTTGAATCTCTAACCAGGTAAACAACAATGTTGGTGCCCTGGGAAAAGCAGTTTATGAGAAGATGTTCTTATGGATGGTCACAAGGATCAATGAACAATTGTACACAAACCAGCCAAGACAGTTTTTCATTGGTGTCCTGGATATTGCTGGATTTGAAATATTTGATGTAAGTGATCATTATGTTGCATTAATCCAATGAACCAGAGTCATATGAACACACAATGGAAACCCTGCTTGTGTCAGCCTTACTTTCAGTCAATGTCTGTCACACCTTGTTAAATGGTATTAGTTGATTACCGGTGGTCATTGGTTATCAACTAACTGTCATATGTTTCTTCAGTTCAACAGCTTGGAGCAACTTTGTATTAACTTTACCAATGAGAAACTGCAACAGTTCTTCAATCACCATATGTTTGTGCTTGAACAAGAGGAGTATAAGAAGGAAGGAATCGAGTGGGAGTTCATTGACTTTGGCATGGACTTGGCTGCCTGCATTGAGCTTATTGAGAAGGTATTTTGTCCTTTGTAAATGTTGTTATTGCTTCTCAGATATGTTATTAAAATTGTTTCCATTTGACCAAGTTATGAATGTATTATTAATAAAGCCTATATTTTATGTTCTACACAGCCAATGGGCATCTTCTCCATCCTGGAAGAGGAGTGCATGTTCCCCAAGGCAACAGACACTTCATTCAAAAACAAGCTGTATGACCAACATCTTGGCAAGTCCAACAATTTCCAGAAACCAAAACCAGCCAAAGGCAAAGCCGAGGCCCACTTCTCTCTGGTCCACTATGCTGGGACAGTAGACTACAACATCACTGGATGGCTTGACAAGAATAAGGATCCACTGAATGAAACAGTCATTGGGCTCTACCAGAAGTCTTCCCTGAAAACCTTGGCCTATCTTTTTTCCAGCTATTCCGCAACTGATGCAGGTTAAAATAATATGCATGCAGTTAACTATGAGTATAGTCTACAATTTACTGTCTAACAGACAAAGAACTAGTCATGCTAGGCTTACTTGCAGCAGTAATTGACTGACCTTTACACTGATTTAAAAGTAGTATTTTATTGGATGCAGTATGGAATTTCTAAATAACTATTTATGATAGTTATTGGTTAAAGGATCACCAAGGGACATATTTATCATTCAATTTCATACCAATACTTTGCTGGAATACTTTGTATTCACATTGTTTTCATAAAAATGAAGTATCACCAAGATGTATCATATTCCGCAGCGCTTTACAGAGAATATTTGGCCACTCACATCTGTCCCTGCCCCAGTGGAGCTTACAATATATGTTCCCTATCACATGCACACACATACATACACACTAAGGTTAATTTTTGTTGGGAGCCAATTAACCTACAAGTATATTTTTAGCATGTGGGAGGAAACGGAGTACCCGGAGGAAACCCACGTAAGCACAGGGAGAATATACAAACTCCGCACAGGTAGGGCCATGGTGGGAATCGAACCCATGACCTCAGTGCTGTGAGGCAGTAATGCTAACCATTACACCATCTGTGCTGCCCAATTAAACATTAATGTTTGATTATAAGCATCATATTTTTTTATTTCATTCTACACATACTTCAATGAATGTATCATCCTATATACAATATTTATATAATGTATCTCCAGGGGTTAAAGTGGGCAGGAACGGGGTGGAACTGAGTTCCATCACCTTTAATGGTAGGTGGAACTAGTTCTACCTCCACCAAGTCCCTGCACAGAAGTCCCACAGACAGAGAGCCACTCACTGTTTCCCTAGGGAGGCTCAATTTCGTCAGAGAAACCAGCATATACAGTAGGTAAGGAAAGAATCAAGCGAGGGCAATACATAGTGGTTGCTAAAACCGTTGGACATCCAAGTGACAGACTAGTTTGTGGGGACCCCATAAAAAACTCAGATGCACGGCAGAAAAATAACACTGATGATATAGAACTTTTTTTTTCTTTTTAAGTGATCTAAAATTGTAGTTTCAGCTGATGGCAGGAGTGCTAAGAAAAGCATATAAAATGTATTTCACACTGTCATAGCCCCAAAAGCTTCTGGAGGCCTAGGCGGCCCCCAGCCAATCACTTTACCGTTTCCTATACACAACAGTGTGTGTGTGTAAAGAACAATTTTCACACTTATTTTGGCCTGTCAGATTAGCGTGGCAGGGTAGTAGGTGGCAGGAGAAATGAGTTCGACCACCTCTCCAGGACCACTTTAAGCCCTGTGTATCTCATTATCATATGGTATGAGCTGCTGTGTATGACTGAAGTAAGATCGGCACACATCTATTTGAAGGCTTTTGCAATTGTGATGTGGCCGACTATGGGTGCGCAGAGCGGTGTTCTTCATGAGAGGTACAGACAAACTCTGTCTGGCACTTCAATTATGATACATTCTGGCAGTATATTTAAGGTTAGCAAATTGCGAGTTGGGGCAAAATTCTCACACCAGGAACGCATTTCAAATGTGAATTGTGATAAATATACCCCTAGAAATCAATGACAAAAAAATTACAGAATGAACGACTAGTCTTTGTTTTATTAAAGCGGGAATTGCAACTATACCTAATAAAAATTCCATATAATACATAAATATTTAAAACATAAGATATTGTTGCATAAATCACCATACTCTTATACCAAACCATACTGTGGGAGAACACACATCACCTGTTCCTTTCCCACAACCCAAACCATACTATACCCCCTAACCCTCACCCTCCCCCAACTTACAAAACTCTGCCTAACCTACGGTAACTCTTAAGCAGCGGAAATGTAAGTACAGCCTTTTAGACATATGCAAACCATTTCTCATCATTTTAACAGACTACATGTGATACAGGAAAGTAAGCCTTAAGATCAACAAGTGAAAGATTTCCTAGTCTCCATTAAATGCAACAAACTGTATTTGATATAGCATAAATAATAATAAGAAGAATAGAACATGTATATTTATACTTCAGATGCTTCTGGTGGAAAGAAAGGTGGCAAAAAGAAGGGTTCCTCTTTCCAGACAGTATCTGCCCTTTTCCGGGTAAGTCAGCACTGTAAAATGCACTATTACATGGTATGGGATGTAGTTTGGAAGCCGACGGTCTAAATGCCAACCGCCAGCTTCAGACTTTTTAATCCCGGCGTGGTACTAATGACAGGCATCGAAAACTCGACGCCTGTCCTTACCCAGATGCCGGAAGACCGACGCCCGGCATACTGAACGAAGGTAAACCAGGCACCGGGCGTGGACAGCCGCGGGGAGGGGGGGAGAGTTAGGTTTAGGGCTCCCGGGGGGACTTAGGGTTAGGCACCCCCCCGGGAGGGTTAGGTTTAGGCTGCGGGGAAGGGGGGGTTAGGTTTAGGCACTTAGAGGGGGGATTAGGGTTAGACACTTGGGGGGGAGGTTATGGTTAGGCACCCCTAAGGGAGGGTTAGGGTTAGGGGGGGAATTAGGTTAGCGATACTTACCTTAGGGATGATCAGGATTTTCACCCTTGCCGGGCTGCCGCTGTCGGTATTTGAACCGCCGGCCCTGCGTCCAGCGGTAATACCTACTACACCCCATGGTATAATGTAAGCTACATCGCATCTCCAGCTGTCTACCAGCTTAATACTAAGCATTACATGGTCACTATGGGGCAATACAATTAGCACTGGCCACAAAGTAATGGAGAAACTGTTTCTATGGAGGCAATTCAATTAAAAGCTATGTCTATGAGTAGGTATTTGGACCATTTCCCCATAAGCATTACAGATTTTCCCATAGAGATGTTCAAGAAAATCTGTGCTGTTCCTCTTCCGCGTTTGTGCAAATCGCCGACAATTGAATTGCCTTGTTGGATCAGTCAGCTCAAAAGACCATGCTTATACTTGCTAAACAGTGATGCTTAGCTCTCATTTGTTTCAGGAAAATTTAAACAAACTGATGTCCAATCTTAGGACAACGCATCCTCACTTTGTACGGTGCCTTATTCCCAATGAGACCAAAACTCCAGGTAAGAGACTCAGCCACATACAAGTTTACTAGGAGCCAGAGACAGACTTGGGCTGCAAGACAGCCCTGGCAAAAGTCCCTGTGCGCGTGTTGTAAGAGTGCGCTCATAAAAAAGGGGTGTGGCATCATTGGATGGACGTGGCCGTGTCACGGGGGTGTGGTTTGGCCATACAGGGGCATGGCCTTACTGCACGCCCCCCTCTTTCAGTATCCCTGCTGAGCAGTGTGCCGGGAGACGGAGCTGCTCAGTCAGCGTTTCAAACCGGAATGGCCAATCAGGCAACCGTCCCTTCAGGCATTTGCCAGAAGTGCCAGCTGGCCAGTCCGGCCCTGCTAACAGTCCTATTTATTGAAATAGTTTTACATTCAATCCTCTGAGTGAAAATGACCATTTTGCTAATTTTTTTTAGTAATTGGCTATATATAATCCCATTCGGATCCCTCCCAGCTCACGCACATCCTTCTGCGCATGCGCAGAATGACACTAGAGGGACTTCTGGGTGTTTAACCAGGAAGTCCCTCCAGCTGAGGCTATCGCAAAGGGCAGCTCTTATATAGAGAGCTGTCCTTTGCGATTTTAATCGCATTCCTAAGTACATACCGCGATAATCAACCCTGGTATGTACTCGATAAGAGGTGGGATGTACAGCATCGCGGATTCGATGCTTAGTATATCCCGCCCATTCTGTTTTAGTTTGCAAAAGCAGTCCCCATAGCTTTCTATAGGCTACATTTTATGTACTGATAAGAAATTATACCGTACAATAGTTTATGGTAACATTTGCAAAACTGGATAAGTAGGCCCTTAGAAATGTATTCTAAAATACTGTAATATGCTTTCTTAAAGGTGCAATGGAACATGATCTGGTATTGCATCAGTTGAGGTGCAATGGTGTGCTAGAGGGAATCAGGATTTGCAGAAAAGGTTTCCCCAGCAGAATCCAATATGGTGACTTCAAGCAGAGGTACATCAGATGTTCTGGTATATAGAAAAGTAAAACAGGGGTGCCCTCTCTCGCCCCTCCTCTTTAACCTGGCCTTGGAACTCTTTATTCAGTATATTATACAGTTGCCTGGATTTGCTGGCATTAAAACTGGTGAACGAGAGATACGTGTCACAGCATTTGCAGATGACCTCCTCATATTTACATCCAACCCCAGACAATCCATCCCCCTTTTAATTGGGGCAATAAATCGGTTCTCCTCCTTTGCAGGCTTTTCCATTAATTTTGAAAAATCAGAAGCTTTGGCCATATTCAGACAGGTGGAGAGGGGATGGAGTAATACATTTCCTTTTCAGTGGGCAAACAACCACCTTACTTATTTAGGGGTGGCACTTCCATCTCATCTAGCCCATTTATATACCCTAAATATTGATCCAATTATTCGCAAAATGAAAACCGAACTTAGTCTGTGGCAAAATCTACCTGTTAACCTGTTAGGATGCTGTAATTTATTTAAAATGGCTTGTTTCCCAAAACTGCTATATATCCTGCAGATGACTCCTCTTCTACTTACAAAATCAGATCTATCTTTACTCAACGCCACTGTCTCTAAATTTATCTGGAATAATAAAAGGCCTAGAATTAGCCAAAAGAAACTGTCTCAAACCATACCAAGGGGGGGTGTAAACTTACCGAATATTAGACAGTATAATTTAGCCTGTCTTCTACGCTTCGCTATAGATTGGATCACTGAAAACAATATATACACAGATGTTGAGTTGGAGTCTCAGTTATGCGCTCCTCTATCTCTTAGTTATTTACTACATATGCGGATGTCGAGATTGCAGTCACTTAATCTTAATAACCCTCTCCTCATATCTACCATTCAGGCATGGCAATCCTCTAGAAAACTACTCAAACTCCAACAATTCCACTCCCTAGCACTACCGTTTATTGCCAATCTAGACTTTCAGAAAGGTGAGATATCATTGCCCTTTTCCGCCTGGTGCTCTTCTGGAATCTTAAATTTACGAACACTCTTAAACGACTCACACCTCCCCCTCACCTTCAATGAAGCCATGGAAAAATATGGACTTAGACCCCAACACAAATTCTATTATTACCAAGCTATCCATTATCTACGTTCTATCCTTCCCCAATTGGATGAACAGGATTATGTAAACCCCCTAGACTCTCTCACACGCACCACTACATATTCCAGCTCAACAATATATACACGTATACGCACAGAAATAGATCCAGAAACCGAACTTTTGAATTAGGTAAATGGTCCTCCCAGATCCCCTCTATGTCCCCAAATTTAATTTTGGAGACTTTTCAAACTAACTTAAAGCTCATTCCTGCCAGCTCCTACCAAGAGATGGCATATAAACTACTACATAGGGCATATTTGTCGCCCAAAAAACGCCATTTGATGGGTATATCGGATGAGTCGAGATGCACCAAATGCAGATATCATGCATTGCCTCTGGGAATGCAGATATCTGTAGATATGTAGATATCTACAGACGCAGATATCATGCATTGCCTCTGGGAATGCCGACACATAAGGAAGTTTTGGAGTGAGTTACATCATTATGGGTCTGAGGTGCTAGGCATACCTTTTAGATGTACTGCGTCATGGGGTCTATTTGGCCATCTAGCTGACCAACCCGAGATTCCCAAATCTGATAAAAAACTTATAGTAATCTATCCGCAGTGGGTCGGAAGGCCATACTACAACAGTGGATTCATAACTCACCGCCAACTGTTTGTATGGCCACTTCTAGACTACTCATTTTGTTTAATATGGATTGGCTGGAGGCATCGTTAGATAAGGAAACTCTAACCCCTGCGCTTTTTCAGTGCTGGGGCAAATATATTCAAACATTACCCTCTTCAACTAAACTGGCAATACAACAGTGCTTTCAATTCACTTCGTGGTACTCTTACCAATTATTGGATAAACAAACTCCTATCACCACCTAAATTGTTTGTTTCTCTATATCACAGCCAAGCACCTGTATTTTCCACCCTCTCTCTCTCTATCTGTCATGTTATTTTTTTTCTTTTTATCCCATGGATGGATCGACGACCTTGGGTGTAGATGAGCACAGGTTAAGATTGAAATTGTTACATTTTTATTTTTATTTCAACATTGGGCCTGATTCAGAGCCGTTCGCTATTTGTGGTCGTTCGTTCAAAAACAAGGGGTGGCTATTCAAATGATCCGTTCGCAAATTGCAGTCTGTTCCCACCTCTAAGTCTGAACAAGCGAGCAAAACATACGCTCGTTTATTTGATAAAAACGCCCCCTGGCCGCACGCACCATACGTCATGTCCGCTATTTATTAGATTAATCGAGTACATCGTACAGTGTATGAACTGCTCGCTATTCTGTGGTTGGTGTTTTCAACCGCTATTTTGCGAGCAGTTCTGAGTTAAAAAAAACCAAGTGACGTGGTCAATGACGCTGCTGTATTAATTATGCACTCCCTTAAAACGCCCGTTTTGACCTTTAAGCACGCCTGCGTTCGGATCTCCACTCCCCGTTTTCAAGCACCTTCCCCTGTTACCACCCACATACGCCTCATTCTGTCACTCAAAATAGCAGGCCCTCGCTATATTGCGTACCAACGATTTTCGGCCGCACTGACTGGTTCGCGCATGTGTACTAAAAACCGTACGCATGCGCAGATGTGCGAACATCGCTCGGAACGAGCGTACTGCCGCTAGCGAGTGGCTCTGAATGAGGGCCTTTATCCAATAGAGATAATTATAAATTTCTAAATCTCTATATTATAGTAACGATTAGTTAAATATATAGAAGTTTGGACAATTTTGGTATATTTATATACACTGATTGTGAAACACTTCTAGATGATATGTTTTTTTTAACTTACTCTATAAGTTATAACTCTGTATTTGTTATGAGGTCTGCAATGCCTTGCTTCTTTTTTGTGTATTTTCATTCTAATATACCTTAATAAATATATGTTGGAAAAAAAAAAAAAAAGAAAAGTAAAACAGATATATCGTGCAAGGACTGGTGCAAAGATTGGTGCAAGGACTGGTGCAAAGATTGGTGCAAGGACTGGTGCAGAAATATAGATTTTGGAGATCTTTATAAAAGAAGTGTAGAAATGCAACTAATTTGCAGCAAATATTGTGGCACAGAGAACACAGAAGTTGTATCTATTATATAGAGCATAGTTAGTGCATATACTAGCTGCATTATCATAGCTGCAAATTCACAAACTGTAATGTGAGCATGGCTTTGAATGAAACTAAAATTGTGAATGTAATATTTTAAAAGGTTTGAAAAATGAAGATTGCTATACTAGTAGTATGGTTTGTGATATAAAGGGCCTTGCTATTCAGACTTAAGCAATAACCTTTTACTACATTTGGGAGGTGCCTCAGATACAAATATGATATACAGTACTCTATCTATCAGTATACGAGCTTCACCTCTGAATTCTAATATGTTTTAATTAAATAAAATGTTTTATTTTTTTCTAAACTGCTATTTATGAGATACTGTTATTCTGCAAATACAAACATAACTCAATAATCAGACATTTGTATTTGCTTTTCCAGATACAAAATCTTAAATGCCAGCGCTATCCCAGAAGGCCAATTTATTGACAGCAAAAAGGCTTCAGAAAAGCTTCTTGGATCTATCGACATTGACCACACACAGTACAGATTTGGACACACAAAGGTGCATATATGTGGCTCCAAATATGTATATTTTATACTGTAATCAAATAAATAACTTTGTTCTAGTCATTAATAACAATGTTATATCTACAATATTTTAAGGTGTTCTTTAAAGCTGGTCTGTTGGGGACACTGGAAGAGATGCGAGATGACCGTCTAGCACAGATCATCACTCGTACACAAGCTATGTGCAGGGGATTCCTTATGAGGGTGGAATTCAAGAAGATGATGGAAAGGAGGTATTAATGGGCAGCCATATATACTGTATTTTGTGGAGTAGTGATATCTCATTCAGTGTTTTTCAAACGATAGATTATCCCAGTATTTTTCAATTAATAATAAGAGTAGTCAATAACAAACATATAGGGGCTGATGCAGAATTGAATGCAAGTCAGTTATGTGTTTTTGTGCTGCACATGTGATATGATCGTACACAAGCCGTGCGTAACTCAGTCACATCTCCACTTATAGCTGCAGGGCATAACTGGGTGGTAACAGGCCATTTGCACATAAGGCAAAGTTCACAGTGGCAGTGTCAATGGAACAGCGGTTTATATAGAGTTGTGGGTACATATAATTACATTTGTGTACATACAGTATAATTACATATACATGATATAATTATGCCTGTTTTTAGAAGGATCTTATACATCAGGTAGAGAGGTGGTGTAGGTGTGATAATGGCTAGAAAACCAAGTATACTGATAGGGGTGGTCCTGTTGCAGAGAAGTGTAAATCTCTTCATACAGTGGAACATACATACTGTATTTAGTTCTGTGCACGCAATGTGTAAGCAATTACAGCCAACTTGCATTTAATTCTGCACCAGCTCTAAAATTTATATCTTGTTTATAGTATAAGAATATTTAGGGAAACTAATTGTAAGTCTCATTATGGTTTTGAAAATGATCATGACAACCAATCCACTTGTCTTCCTTTATAGAGAAGCGATATATAGTATCCAATATAACATTCGTGCATTCATGAACGTCAAACATTGGCCATGGATGAAACTCTACTTCAAGATCAAACCTCTACTGAAGAGCGCCGAGTCAGAAAAAGAAATGCAGAACATGAAGGAAGAGTTTGCAAAGACAAAGGAGGCTCTGGCTAAGTCAGAGGCAAAAAAGAAGGAGCTGGAGGAGAAAATGGTTAAAATTGTCCAAGAAAAAAATGATCTGCATCTCCTAGTCCAGTCTGTGAGTCTTACCTTCATATTTGTTTCAGTGAGATGTAGTCATAATGTAGTCATAATCCCAGCACACGGGATGCCGATGCACAGAATGCCGGTGCCAGAATCCCGATACCTGTCATAATCCCGTTGCTAGAATCCTGACCACCGGCATCCCAATGGTAAGTAGTGGGTTTAGGAGGAGGGTTAGGAGTTAGGGTTAGGCACTAAGGGAAGGGTTAGGGTTAAATAATAGGGGGAAGGTTTAGATTTAGGCAGTGGGGGGGAGGTTAGGTTTAGGCTCTGGGGAGGAAAGGTTAGGTGTAGGGGTAGGGTTAGGATACCTACCGACAAGTGTCTGTATCCTACTCAGTCGGGATGTCAGCGTCGAGATTCTGAGCGCCGTAATCTTGAGCACCGGCATCCCATACCCTTACCATTTACCATGTGCATAATGGAAAGAGAGACTAGAAAAGACATAATGAATGTCACAAGGTAAGGGACCTGGGATTAGTCTTACAAAGATATATTTGCAAGCCATATATTTATAAGCATTCTGAAATCTGTTATATCATATTTTTTTTGTATAGGCATCTGTTCAATGAGACTGTGGAGTCTTATACATTCAGATATTATAATATGCATTGGTGATTTTGTGACCACATGCATGAAATGGCCAAACCAAAGGAGTTCCCACTTCTTCTTCTGACAAAGTTGCATAATTTAATATACTTTCTGTATAATTTACTTATGTTGTTTACAGTAATTATGTTTTTACCATTCCTAATATAAACACTTACGTACCAACACATTTTTTATTCACTTCCACCAAGGAATCTGAAAGCTTAACAGATGCAGAGGAGAGATGTGATCAGTTGATCAAAACCAAAATCCAGTTGGAGGCAAAGATCAAGGAGCTGAACGAGAGGCTGGAGGATGAGGAAGAATCAAATGCTGAGCTGACCGCCAAGAAGAGGAAACTAGAGGATGAGTGTTCAGAGTTGAAAAAAGATATTGATGACCTTGAGTTGACTTTGGCCAAGGTTGAGAAGGAGAAACATGCCACAGAAAATAAGGCATGACATTTATTTTTTATTTTTTAATAATAACACATATCCCATTTGAGTAGTAAGTTTTATACATTGTAGAAGAAAGAACATGTAACTTAAAACATGGTGGACACTTTAATTATAGCTCAACAAGTTTCAACGGTTTATGGACATAGAATATTTTTAACAGCTAAAGTACTCTTATACCATTATTGTTTAAGTAGAGTAAAAACACACCAATTACAAGGACCAATAAAATGATTCATGTTTCTTTTCTGAAAAAGGTTAAAAACCTCACAGAGGAGATGGCTGTTTTGGATGAGAACATTGCTAAACTTACAAAAGAGAAGAAAGCTCTTCAAGAAGCTCATCAGCAAACTCTAGATGACCTTCAGGCCGAAGAAGACAAAGTTAACACACTGACCAAAGCCAAGACCAAGCTCGAACAGCAAGTTGATGATGTGAGTAGATTAATGTTACTTAAAATCATTCACTTAATGCTCTATAGTGAGATTATAGTGAGATTATTAACATTCACCAATATTGCTTGTAGCTTGAGGGATCTCTGGAGCAAGAAAAGAAACTACGCATGGACCTTGAAAGATCTAAGAGGAAACTTGAGGGTGATCTCAAATTAGCCCAGGAGACCATCATGGATATAGAAAATGACAAGCAACAGATGGAAGAGAGACTTAAAAAGTAGGTATATGTACAGGCATACACAAAGAAGACACATCCTAAATGTTATATTGGGCAACACATGGAAAAGTTTTCACTGACAGGTTTATAAGAGCGACAAGACTCTACTTTGCTGCCAGTGAAAATTGCCAGCAAGCTGTGTATCATTCAGCAGCCTCTGAAATTATTTTTATAATAGATACAGTATGTAAAATTCAGCAATACTATACTAGATTTTCTATGGTGGCGATGTAGAAATGTTGCAATAATATGTACTGTATATAAAGTAGGTCCGAGTTACAAATGTTTTTGGCTTTTTTGTTTCTTCAAATATACAAATTGAGGATGTTCAGCTGTTATTGTTCTTTTTAAACTCTAAGAAATGTTTACTGCAATCTCAAACAGTTTTGAATGTTAGTTACTTATTGTATAGATTCATCCCTGTTGTTATTCAATGCTTTTACGTTATGGACACCTAAAAGTATTATGTGTATTTTGCTACTTTCCAAATAACTAACACATGCCTAATGTTTCTGAAGGAAAGATTTTGAAGTTAGCCAATTTCTGAGCAGAATTGAGGATGAACAAATACTTGGCGCTCAGTTACAAAAGAAAATTAAAGAGCTGCAGGTATAATTCACTTCAATAGTATTAGTTGTGCACAGTTAATATGAAACATTTTTTTTTCTCATTGGCCATATTGTTAAATCCAAGGCTCGGATTGAGGAGCTTGAAGAGGAAATTGAGGCAGAACGTGCAGCTCGTGCCAAGGCAGAGAAGCAGCGTTCAGATCTCTCCAGGGAACTTGAAGAGATCAGTGAGCGCCTAGAAGAAGCTGGTGGAGCAACCTCTGCTCAGATTGAGATGAACAAAAAGCGTGAGGCTGAATTTCAGAAAATGCGGCGTGACCTGGAAGAGGCCACCTTACAACATGAAGCCACTGCTGCCGCTCTCCGAAAGAAGCATGCAGACAGCACTGCTGAGCTTGGAGAACAAATTGAAAGCCTTCAGCGGGTCAAACAGAAACTGGAGAAAGAAAAAAGTGAATGTAAGATGGAAATTGATGACCTTGCCAGCAACTTGGAGTCAGTTTCCAAAGCAAAGGTGTGTCAGAGATTCTGTAGTGGTGACATTCGCAGTGTTTAAAAAATGTTAGACTTTTTTTTTTCGCAGAGGCAAAAAAAGTTGGTGTAAAGATTGTTATGTTATCTTTTATAGTATTTGTCCACTTTATGACAGCCTCTACTGACAGTCTCTTTTCATAGTGTCCCCCCAATACCAATAGTGATTTATCTTGGTGGGTTCATAGCTACTAATAGTAGTAGGAGTGGCACATTACCTCCAGCAGGCAACCATAACGTTTACATTTGGTTGCTTTAGGCAACATTCTGTACTAACCTTCCATTTATTTTAGGTCACCCATTGGTTCACCATACCGTATGTTTGCACTTCCTGGATTGGCAGCTAAATTTAATAGGAGGACGAGGTGGGATTGATGGTACATGGTGAAAGATGTCTGAGCACAAGGACAGTGATTGGTAGTTGTGCAGTGTATAATTCCTATTTCAGTTAAAGGGTAGGTTGTACTAAAGGGAAAATGCAGACAAACATCAGAAAAATGCTGTTTTTGGAGTTGTGGGCGCATTTCGCATATGTACCAAGTATCGGAATCAGTTACTTTCTGGAGCTTGTACTCGGTGTGCAACGCCATCTAAGCTTCTATTGGAATTGCCCAATAGAAGCTTATGGGCTTCTTTATGCATTCTTCTGTGAGAGGGATCCAATCGGATTGGATGTGCCAGTACATGTACTACCATGATTCTTCTTAATTAGGAAACATGTTGGAAGCTATAACCAAGGAGTTTCTTAAAAATGCAGAAACCATTTTTGCATTTAGAGCTTGAATACAGTTAAAAATAGAGCCATACAGCACTATTATTGCAACAAATGCGATTGAATTGTGTTACAGACTTATTGGGTGCTTTATGTCACATACAGGCCAACTTTGAGAAAATATGCCGCACCCTAGAAGATCAGCTGAGTGAACTTAAGAGTAAAGAGGAAGAACATCAAAGACAGATTAATGACATCAGTGCTCAAAGAGCTCGTCTGCAAACTGAAAATGGTAAGTATAATGTGATAGTAGCTCTTCCCAAATGCCACTATTTCTGAGGTTTTTTTTGTATTTTTATTTATAAAAGGTTATTTATAACAACAGATCTCAAAATTCTAGCTGGGAAAGTCTAGTTCACCAACTGGATAGTTTTTTTACAGTAATTAAATGTTATATATCCTTTGTTATTCACTTTGTGTGAGCAACCAATAAATATTTTGAACAGGTGAATACTCCCGGCAACTGGAAGAACGGGACGCCCTTATCTCTCAGCTTTCCAGAGGCAAACAGGCTTTCACTCAGCAAATTGAAGAGCTGAAGAGGCATCTGGAGGAGGAAGTTAAGGTGTGTAATATTTAATATACCTACAGGTTGAGATATTTATAGTTGAAAGTGAAATCTGCTCCAGTTGTAAAGCCACTCAGCTGAAGGAGATCCATAATTTGAAATTCACTGCAAATGACAAATCAAGCAGTTTATTAGAAAATAATCAGAATTGTACATATAGTATATGTTAAGGCACAAATTAACCCTCTGTTGCTCAAAGGGTCAATTACTGTTATTTGTGTTAATTGTAATATGTGTGAAATCAAAATAATAAAAATTCTTTATTTGTTAGGCCAAGAATGCCCTCGCACACAGCTTGCAGTCTGCCCGCCATGACTGCGACCTACTGAGGGAGCAATATGAAGAGGAGCAGGAAGCTAAAGCTGAGCTTCAGCGGGCACTGTCCAAGGCCAATGGTGAGGTAGCCCAGTGGAGAACAAAATACGAGACAGATGCCATCCAGCGCACTGAGGAGCTGGAAGAAGCCAAGTATGTGTTATATTATTTACAAGCCCAAGTTTCTGTTACCATATATATATATATAGATAGCTAGAGACATATGCAGCATAAGTGTATATACAGTGTGTGTGTCGGTATATATACTGTATATCACTGACTGACTCCTGAACGCCCAGCCCAAACCCTAGACCTAGAAACATTTAATTTGGGGAGTATATGCCTTCTATGACATACTGTAGGTGTCCACTAAACAGGGATTTTTCAACATTTGTCTGTTAAGGGGGTGAAAAGGGCTAAAATGTTTCCCCCGACTGTGCAATGTTCTGCTTGACTGACTCATTGCCCTGCCCAAACCCCTTGACCTAGAAACATGAGAATTGAGGTGTATATTGCTTCAATGATGTAAACACCCACTAGGCAGGGAGTTTTTAAAATTTGACCCCTTAAGAGGGTGAAAAGTGGTAAAATGTTTCCTCTTGACCGAGGTGATTGGGTGGCAAAGCAACATGTCCCAAATGTTGTGGGACTGTAAGCTCATTGGGGTAGATGTATGAGGCCCAGGAGTGGTATCAGCGCACGTTATGTGCGCTGATACCGCTTCTCCCCGCCCCTGTCATTATCACCGCTAGCAGCGCCGAGCAGCAGGGCCATGTACGAACGGTAATATCGCATGACCATTCGGCCGGCTGTAGCTGTCGTTATCGACAGCTACAGCCTGGCACTAGCCTATCCCCACACAGGGACAGCGCTGTCCCTGCTGCGGCTGCTGCCGGCTCCAGGCTGCGCGCGGGGATCACGCGATACTTGCGAGATCCCGCACATGCTCAGTGGAGCCGGCCGGGACAGAGACACAGCGCATCAGCACTAGGCTGATGCGCTGTGGTCTCTTGCGGGTAGCGCCGGAGGGGGGAGTTAACGCTCCCTCTCTCCGACTGATGAGATGTTCTTACATCTCATCGGTAGTGCTTCCTGCTTCGCCTCGGTAAAGAGGCGAAGCGGGAAGCGGTATAGCGGCACGTTAACATTTACATTGTCTGGGTCGAGTGGTGGCTTAAGAGGTGTGGCTTTGCTAATATTCAATAGAGGAGCCACACCAACTGCCAGTGATGTTTGGCAGCATATGGAGTGACAGTTGGTGTGGCTCCCCTGTTTGATCTTTGGACTGCGCTGCAGCTCCACCATTGGAGTCGCCATGCTCCTTTACATCAGAGGCATAACATAAACTAATCACATAAGTTACGTTAAGATGCTATAAAGGAAATTAAAATATCTAAGGTCTACCCTGGTGAAACCAGGTACATCAGCTATATATATACTGTATAGGTTTGCCATAATAAATCTCTTTATCTGGGGATATATATTATACATATACTGTAGATTTTTATTTTTTACAGTGTCTGCAGCCATTAGTGGGAAAATTACTAAACACATCAAGAAGATCTTAGTTGACAATGAAGGGGCATTTCAGTTAGTGGCAATACTAACCACTGTACCACGCAGTCACCTTTTACATTGCACTCCATAGAGATGCATAGAAAAATGTGTGATGGTAGGCTACCATTATTCAAACAACCCTACATCTCCAGATTCGCATTGCCTTCTTAAAGGTTGGAATGCAAATAAACCATTAGGTACAATAAAGCAATACTTTTATTTATATGAAAAAGAGTGACAATACTCAGAAAAAAAGGTAGAGTTACTCAACTAAAGTTACAGGTTGATACATAATATATAGTAGCTTCCACATTCTGGATAAGTGTGCAGATGCTGATTTTAATGATTTCTGAAATTATTTCACTGATTTCTTCCTGTTTCTGGAACTAGTTATAATAAAAGAAAATAGGCCAAAACTAAAAGCTGCTGGTAATGTGTACCCTGAGACCATCACAGAAAATGCACTGCTTTAAACCATACTTGCCTACCCTCTCAATTCGGCCGGGAGCCTCCCGAAAATCGGGTGCTGCTCCCGGCCCCCCGGAAAGACAGGCAAGCCTCCCGGGCAACAGCAACCCATTCGCCCCCCCACTGCACTTACTGTAAAAATCCCGGCAGCGGAGGGGCCTGTGACGCCATTACTAACATTGTGAAGAGGGGGGCAGAGCCGTGATGACGCGATTGCGATGCCACGCCCCCATGCTCCGCCCCCAAATACGTGGCGCCACTGGGCCACGCCCCCTTTTCCACCGTGACCCCCCCCCCACCGAGAAAGACCATCAGGGAGTGAAATAAATGTTGGCATGTATGCTTTAAACAAAGTATAAGGATCTTCTGGTCATCTCTGACCCTAATACTGTAACCTTCAAAATCCTTATGATTTATATATGTATATATATATATATATATATATATATATACGGTATATATATATATATATATATCTATATATATACACAAGTCTGTCTAAAGAGTTCGGTGAATGCTCTGATATATCTGTATGCAACAAGGTCGCTCATGCGTGCTGACATGCATGGACATGTCTGTACCTGCCCCCAGACGGGGTTTTCAGGAAGCCGCCACCGCCAACTGCCATTGCATTCATTAAACAGAGTGTCCCGAGCAGTGTGTGTCGAACAGCAATGGAGCAACGACACAACATTAAGTTCTGCTTCAAATTAGGTAAATCAGCAACGGAGATGCACAAAATGTTGGTGAACGTGTACGGGCAGGATGCTGTGAGTAGAAAATGTGTACGATTGGTTTGCACGCTTTCGAAGTGGCAAGGAATCGGTGGAAAATGAGCTGCGTTCTGGCCGGTCGTACACACATTCGTACACACATTTTCTACTCACAGCATCCTGATGAAAATTCCACTTTATTAAAAAGGCATTGAAACGTTGACTATACAGTACCTGCCATCTGAGAGTCTTGATTTTTTTGCTTGGAGTGCAGCACCCTTACCATATCCTGTTTATCCCTGTGGAGGCAACCAGCTAAGTATATATTTGTTTTATGTGGAGTGCCGGACAGTGTGTATATAATATGTTTGACCAGTTTAAAATTGTGTTTTTAAAGTGAGGGTGATTTCAAAATTGCATAGATTACATATGTATGTATATATATATATCTCTTTAAAACCAGGAAGAAGCTGGCCCAGAGACTACAAGAGGCTGAGGAACAGATCGAGGCTGTGAATTCTAAGTGTTCTTCCCTTGAGAAGACCAAACAGAGGCTGCAGAATGAAGTTGAGGATCTCATGGTTGATGTGGAACGGTCAAACAGTGCATGTGCTGCTCTGGACAAGAAGCAGAAGAACTTTGACAAGGTGAGACCGTAAACCCATAGAGATGTTTATAATTAATCGGTTTCTATATTTAGAGACTCTGCATTTATTCTGGACTAGTTGTGTTGCTGTTTTTGTGATTTTGTGCTTAGACTGCTATTAAACTATTCATTTTCATTGTGTGCTATAGATTCTGGCAGAGTGGAAGCAGAAGTTTGAGGAGTCACAAGCTGAGCTGGAGGCTTCCCTGAAGGAGTCCCGCTCCATGAGCACTGAGCTGTTCAAGATGAAGAATGCTTATGAAGAATCCATGGACCACTTGGAAACCATCAAGCGGGAGAACAAAAATCTACAACGTAATAACTTTCTTTTGATCAATGGGCCAGTGTTTTCACCCATAATAATTCATCCTCAGTTTTATTCTTCCTTTTAAGAATAGTTTTATTATTTTGTCTACTGTAGAATTGTTTGAACTATTACATTTTCTATTGTATGATTATTTGTATTCTTTGAACAAGATAGAAGGCAGACAAGAGTCCAATTTAAGTCCCATTTGTGTTAGATTAACTAGTGTCACCAGTTTGGCTAATTTATATCAGTTTATAAAAATACTCATGGGAATGATTCATGGCAGAAATGTCTATAATGTAAATACAGGTTACCATAAGTATAGAAGCCAGATGCCTCCTCTGAATTGCAAATTGCTCTCTCCCTTAATAATAGCTTTAATAAATAGTAATTTATGACAGTGCAGCAATTGTTTAGTTTCATAAAGTATATATGCCAATATTCAGCACTGAACCTCTGAATGACAGTTCAGTTGTCAAACAAGAAAACTCAATATTACATGAACTAATAATAGCTAATGGCTGCTCTGCTCTGTTCTTAGGAGTCGTGCCAACTATATGATTCCTTCTCCCTGTTCATTTACAGGGGGGAACTGATTCCTAATACTTAGTACAGCAACACGCAGGACTGCAGCTTTATGTGCTTCCATTCTAATAGCAAAAACTACACAAACTGCTCACCATAGTCACATGATTCCATGCTAACTACAGCTACACTAATCAGAAGGCCTCAAAAAGTTAGGTGCAAAATGTTCACTGAACCACAGCAACCAATCACCACTTAAATGTCTAATGCATACAAAACTACTCTATGGTTACAAATGCTGCTCTAAAGGCACGTACACACTAGACGATATTTTGAACTATTTGGCCTATTCCGATGCATCAGAACAATAAATCATTCAAATCGTCAAGTGTGTCGCACCTTCAGATCTTTTGTATATGCAGGAAGATCTGTCAATCTCGTTAACGATTCCCCTCAGATCGTACAGTGTGTACATACTACCGGACAATCAGGTGATATGGTTACATTATATAGTTAACCAGTGGTCGAAGTGGGGCGGTATACGGCGGTATGACATACCGCCACTTCCCGGCCCCACTTCATTTTAGAGAATGCACCAGCGCTGGGATCCAGTATGGGATCCCAGCGCTGAAACAGTGGCAGCAATGTGTAGAGATGTGTCCCACAGGGGACACATCTCAATCGCGGCAGCGGAGGCGCTGACATGTAGCCGGGACAAAGTACCTGGTCCCGGCTGCACTGTAAGCACCATGCACTGTGCGGCTGCCAGCCAATCACGAGACTCGCAGCCGCCAGCCAATCGCGGGACTCGCGGCCGCCAGCCAATCGCAGGGCTCGCAGCCGCCAGCCAATGAGAAGCTGCCAAATGGCAGCTTCTCATTGGCTCGTAGCGGCGCCTGATAAACTGCAGTGAAGAAGACCCGAGGATCCCGGTGGCTCTGCTCCAGCAGCGCAGGTAAGAGGGAATTAGAGAGAGGGGAGGGTGTGAGAGAGGGACTAGAGAGAGGGGCAGACAGAGGGAGGCAGGCTAACTATTGTAGGGGGTGATAGAGAGAGGGAATCAGTAAGAGCAAGGTGTGAGAGAGGGGAGCAGGCAGGGAGAAGGGTCATTACTGCCTGGGGCCTAGGAAATCAGAGGACTTTAAAAGCCAGAGGATGCAGTGGAATGGTATGCGACCGTGTCAGCTGAAGCACAGCTGACTTCAGTCGTATCTCATGCGACCACGCCAGTTAAGTGGTTAACAACAAGTTATAACCCCTTTAGCTAAAGGAATTATCCCATTCATTCAGTATTTAGCAAACAGCAGTAAACTAATGCAATCTATAGATGATGTCAGCGATATGGTTCTCATTGCCAGCATGGAGAACCCAGCAAAAGCCCTTCTCGCTTCAGCTAACTCTTCCTAGCTTAGCAGAGTCCCCACTGGCACATGCACAGAAAGTCATTGTTGATTAGCATTATTCAGCAACCTACCACAGGCAGCATTAAGCTGCTGGCGACTAAGCAGGAGACACTACCGTGGATTGGACACCGCGGGACCTTGATGGACAGGTAAGTGATGTTTATACACAGTGCTATATTCTGAAGTATCACAGTGATACTAAATGAAATATGCCACTAGTATTTGGTATCTTTGATAAATGGAGCCTTTAATATTTAGCCACAGTTCCCTGCAATAAACCCTGTACCATTTTTATACACATTGCTCCAGTGATCTATAGGTGACCACCTAAAAAAACATGGTGACTTTGCCCAAAGCATCAAATCAGTGGTCACTGTGAGCGTCAGTATATTCTACTCTTACCACAAGTAAACAAACTAAAATGTTCTCGATAGTTGGAAAGCTCTGGATTGGTGTACACTATGTACAGGGTGGAAATGTAACCACATGATCTGCCATTAAATATTCAGATGTTAAAAATAGATGGTGCAAACTTGCCTTATGCGTAATTTTTAGTGTTTCCGTTGTTTACATACCATGAACATAACTGCTACCAGTAATATAAATCATCTATTTTATTTTCTCCAGAGGAGATTTCCGACCTTACTGAGCAGGTATCAGAAAGCACAAAGACCCTACATGAAGTGGAAAAGGCCAAAAAGCAGCTTGAGCAAGAAAGGATTGAAATTCAGACAGCACTTGAAGAAGCTGAGGTATTTATTTAGTTAACAGTATGTTCATGGCTGATGAATTTTAATTGAACATTTTCTTTGACTATAAGATGTATGTGGCTTTTTGTTTTGTGCACTACTATATAATAGAATCATTTGTTAAAAAGAATAAGCTGTATGATTTCAATCCTGGTAAAGAAAAATCAGCATCTCAGTGTTACATAAAACAAGAAGGAAATGAACATCAAACATATTCCATACTTTGTCCCGGTTTCCCCCTACTCTATAGGCATCTCTTGAACATGAGGAAGGAAAGATTCTCAGAATTCAGCTGGAGCTCAACCAAGTGAAATCAGAAATTGACAGAAAGATTGCAGAGAAAGATGAAGAAATCGACCAGCTGAAGAGGAACCATATCAGGGTGGTTGAGTCCATGCAGAGCACATTGGATGCAGAAATCAGGAGCAGGAATGATGCTCTGAGGTTGAAGAAGAAAATGGAGGGAGATCTTAATGAAATGGAGATTCAGTTAAGCCATGCAAACCGCCAGGCCGCAGAGTCTCAAAAGCAGCTGAGAAATGTCCAGGGTTTGCTTAAGGTAGACAACTGTCTTTAGATGGGGGTAAGATGTTAGTGGGATCACCAGTCTCCATATTTCATATTCCTATATGTTTACATCCCACAGGATGTTCAAATACACCTAGATGACTCCCTCAGAACACAAGAAGATTTGAAAGAACAGGTGGCTATATTTGAGCGCAGAGCAAACCTCATGCAGTCTGAAATAGAAGAAATCAGGGCAGCTCTAGAACAAACAGACAGGAGCAGGAAGGTAGCAGAGCAAGAACTTCTGGATGTAAATGAGCGTGTCCAACTCTTACACTCACAGGTAATTATCACAACAAAACTCCAACAAATGCAGTACAAAAATAAACCTAATCTTATGTATGGCTGGAACAGGTCTCAAATTAAGAATGTTTGTTAACTTTGTACCAATCCATAATTTCAATACAGAACACAAGCTTGATTAACACTAAGAAGAAGCTAGAGAACGACATTTCTCAGCTGCAGACAGAGGTGGAGGAAGCCATACAAGAAGCTCGCAATGCAGAAGAAAAAGCTAAGAAGGCAATCACTGACGTAAGTGACAGAATTTTCTTTTTATATAAGGCCTTATCCAGCTTGTGGTCAGAGGCGCTTTGCCTAATTTGGTGATAGACATATGGGTCTACTTAAAATAAAAAGTGAAAAATCATATAAAAAACAACCACCGCATTTTACTTAATAAATGATGCATTATTTATATTTTTGACTACTGGGATAGACCTAGCATTGTCTGGGTGTTGCCCACTGTGCATGCACCTTTTGGCACATGCATAGAACTGGTTCCAAAGAATGATAACAGCGCATGTGTCAGGAGCCCAGGGAGCCAGGGGGAACAATTCACTGTAGGAGAGAACATAAAGACTTTATCCTGCTCTTCTCCAGTACTAGTAAACATAACGCTATGTTTAGTTTTAAATTGTGGAAGTGCCGGGGCCCATTGTTCGCTATAGTGCAGGTACTCTTGAAGAGCGCAAAGAAAAACAGTGGAGTTCACAGTTTCTTTGCTGCTTCAGCTCCTTTTAATAGCAAACAGTATTTTCTCCTGCTAAAAAGGTCTTTATATTTTTTACAAATAAAGCCCATAGTCCTAATTTATCTATAATGATCTACAACTTATGAATGTTTTCATTAATATTTTGGTTGACCAGCACCACCTTTCAAAATATTAAATTTGATACATGAACTTTCTTAAAATACCTGTCATTTGAACTTCTAGGCTGCTATGATGGCTGAAGAGCTAAAGAAAGAGCAAGACACCAGTGCACATCTTGAGAGGATGAAGAAGAACCTTGATCAGACTGTGAAGGATCTTCAGCTTCGTCTTGATGAAGCTGAACAATTGGCCCTTAAGGGTGGAAAGAAACAAATCCAGAAATTGGAGGCCAGGGTGTGTAGTAAGAACTGACTCAAGTTGTGCATACAAAACCAACTTAAGCATCAACTTTATATAATTTTTACCTTTATTTCATTTAGGTGAGGGAACTTGAAAATGAAATGGAGACAGAGCAGAAACGCAGCTCAGAAGCCATTAAGGGTGTCCGTAAATATGAGAGACGTGTAAAGGAGCTCACATATCAGGTCTGTACCTCTTGTCACAATTTTAGGTAATCATTACATAATTTTCTATTTTTTTCCCCCTTAATAGATAATAAACTTGCATTACTGGTGATTTGCATTATAATTCTATCATCCTTATTATAGCTTTTTTGAGCACTCTCTATAGTAATATATTGACTAACATTGGATGAAGCATGTATCTTTTATCTGTCTAGTATCTGATTGATTAGTTGCTGTGGCTTATTGCCAATTTTGTACCTAAATGCAAAGTTAATAAATGAGCCATATTGTCTTCTTATAAATGTTAATTAAAATCCCTAAAGCATTTACAGAGACCCTTGCAATTGCAATCATTCATACACTGTGAATGACATTGACTCTGTCTATCAATTATATCTATAGTCTGAAGAAGACAAGAAGAATATCTTCAGACTCCAAGACCTTGTAGACAAACTCCAACTGAAAGTGAAGGCCTACAAGAGGCAGGCTGAGGAGATTGTAAGTAGTCTTTTGCAATTAAACACATTGTAGCACATATAACAAAACATATTGGAAATGGCAACATGATCACTATGATCATGTTGAATAAAATAACCAGTTTCAGCATTACTTTCATATGATTATAGTTCATATACAGTAACATCTATAAAACATATCTTTATAAACTTCTTAGTAGAGATGTGCGTGGATCCCTGTGTTTTGCCAAAACCACCCTCAAAAGGTTTTGGTTTTACCAAAACCACAGGTGTTTTGGTTCAGATTCGGTTTTGGTTCTCATTAAAAACTTCTAAAAACAGCTAAAATCATGTAACTTGGACCTGTTTTTGTTCCTATAGTATTATTAGCATCAATAGTTGTCCTTTCCAGTCAATTTTGACCACCTGAAATCAGAGGGAAGGGACTTGAATGCAATCCAAAACATGCTGGATCCGATTTTTAAAATACGATTTCCGAATTGCGAAAAGACCTGAGTCGGTAGTCTGTTCTTCTCGGAACTCCAAAGTAATTCTGAACTGGGACTTGGTTCGACCCGCAACCCCTAAATTTGGGAGTGTTCGCTGTTCTCAAAAACTATACCGCTCATCTCTACTTCTTAGTGTTGCCATCACTTATTTCCAGTGACTACTTATTTCATTATTCCTTTATAACAATCTGCAATTTCATGATTTTATATGCTCATTATCTGTGGTAACTTTTAATATTTTTAATATTAGTTAAAATTGTATAATAGTTTGGAAGCTATTGCTCATGTTCTGTTTTGTTTCATTTATAATTTAATATGTTCTCTGATCATATATAATTTTATATTAAAACTAACAACCTTTAGATCCTTGTATGATAGATCAGAGGGGCAGCTTAGATAATGTCATGAAACCTAGACATATATTACTTTTGTTTTTGTTCAAAAACATAGGAGGAGCAAACAAATGTCAACCTGACCAAGTATCGCAAAGTCCAGCATGAGTTGGAGGAAGCTGAAGAGCGGGCCGATATCGCAGAGTCTCAGGTCAATAAACTTCGGGCTAAAACACGAGAAGTCACCAAGATCTCAAAGAGTGAAGAATGAAGGAGCAACTGAGCCAGACGGTGAATGAAGAAATGCACATAATGTGAAATCTTTGTCACAAAATGATCTTAAATTT
The DNA here is from genome assembly GCA_031769625.1 of Taudactylus pleione. NCBI lineage: Eukaryota > Metazoa > Chordata > Amphibia > Anura > Myobatrachidae > Taudactylus > Taudactylus pleione. The sequence continues at coordinate 12,246,027 of JAUIMM010000289.1, read as the reverse complement.
CTAGTAATAAATAAATATGTAGAACTTTGCAAGAACTTGGAAGTTTCTGTCTTTTGTCAACATCACTAGATTTACAAAAAAACAGCGTGTGGATAGTCTGCATTCTTCCCCAGCACAGTTTGGGTAGAAAATTGAACCTAGCACTCTATGGAATAATACTGTTCCACAGAGAAATGTTATTGTTTGTTTTATTTTTGGTAATTACTTCCACGTAAACTATTATTTTGTGTTTAAAACTATATACTAGCTTTCAATTTTTTCCCCTGTTTTACATAGCAGTGATTTGTCAGACCATCAAATCTAATCATAATTTTGTTTTTGTGTGATTCATGTTTCACTCTCTATCTATAGTTCTGATATAACAATTCACAAATTCCAGTAAACCAAATAAGCACAGTCATAAAGCACAACTAAGTATTAAATGAATTTGGGCTCAAAGTATTTTTAAAATGCATTTAACAGTCTAGATTAACAAACCCTTGCCTACATCTAACTGAAAGCATTATTGGGTCATGTTTTCTACATTATAACTTTTAAACAAGACTCTGATGTTCATGTTTTTGTGTTGGATGTGATATTATATTACAGATTATCTCTGTGTTGCCATGAAACTAGAAAAGTCTCCACTACTGTTCTGCCTGCCATGAATTAACCCATGTCCCCACTAAATTATTTTCTCTAACTTGTTTATAACAAAAATAAATAAATATATGAGCCTTTTCACTTTTAATGTGCATACACCAATAAGTTGAGAATAATTTGAGCAGGGATGTACAGACTTCCTGAAAATTGCATAGGGACTTCAACATAATACAGATCTTGAGAGAGATTTACAGGGTAACTGGGGAAAGGAAAAGGTTGGCTGGAGATAGATAGGGGGCGGATGAAGAGATAGGAATAATGTGAAGACAGAAACAAATCAAGAGGGTTTGAAATTTTTTTAGAAAATCGTCAATTGCTTGAATAGTACATGACTATTTAAGCATAGGACGTACTGTTAGAGCATAGAACATATTGTTTAAGCATAGGATGTACTGTTTGAGCATAGGGCGTAATACTGTTTGAGCATAGGACATACTGTTGGATCATATGACATACTGTTTGAGCATAGGGCGTACTGTTTGAGCATAGGGCGTACTGTTTGAGTATAGGAAGTACTGTTTGAGCATAGAACCTACTGTTTGAGCATAGGACATAATGTTTGAGCATAGGACATACTGTTTGAGCATAGGACGTACTGTTTGAGCATAGAACATACTGTTTGAGCATTGCGTGTACTGTTTGAGCATAGGGTGTACTGTTTGAGCATAGGGTGTACTGTTTGAGCATAGGACATACTGTTTGAGCATAGAGCGTACTGTCTGAGCATAGAATGTACTGTTTGAGCATAGGGCGTACTGTTTGAGCATAGGACATACTGTTTGAGCATAGAGCGTACTGTCTGAGCATAGAATGTACTGTTTGCATAGGGCGTACTGTTTGAGCATAGGACATACTGTTTGAGCATAGAGCGTACTGTCTGAGCATAGAATGTACTGTTTGAGCATAGAACATATTGTTTGAGCATAGAACTTACTGTTTGAGCATAGGGTGTATTGTTTGAGCATAGGACATACTGTTTGAGCATAGAGCGTACTGTCTGAGCATAAAATGTACTGTTTGAGCATAGAACATACTGTTTGAGCATAGAGCGTACTGTCTGAGCATAGAATGTACTGTTTGAGCATAGGACATACTGTTTGAGCATAGAGCGTACTGTCTGAGCATAGAATGTACTGTCTGAGCATAGAATATACTGTTTGAGCATAGGACATACTGTTTGAGCATAGAGCGTACTGTCTGAGCATAGAATGTACTGTTTGAGCATAGAACATATTGTTTGAGCATAGAACTTACTGTTTGAGCATAGGGTCTACTGTTTGAGCATAGGACATACTGTTTGAGCATAGAGCGTACTGTCTGAGCATAGAATGTACTGTTTGAGCATAGAACATACTGTTTGAACATAGAGCGTACTGTTTGAGCATAGAATTTACTGTTTGAGCATAGGACATACTGTTTGAGCATAGAACGTACTGTTTGAGCATATAACGTACTGTTTGAACATAGAGCGTACTGTTTGAGCATAGAACGTACTGTTTGAGCATAGAACTTACTGTTTGAGCATAGGACATACTGTTTGAGCATAGAACGTACTGTTTGAGCATATAACGTACTGTTTGAGCATAGGACGTACTGTTTGAGAATAGGATGTACTGTTTGAGCACACATATCTGTCCGCATACATTTTCCTTCATGTGCTACAAGTCAGATTACACATAATGCGTGAGCACCGTGCGACTCGGTAGCACCAAGCATCTTTTCGTGCGACTTTTTCCCTTAAATGTGCTGATTAAAATGATATGCTACATGCCTATATTCTGTGTGCGACTGCGGTTATATCTACATGCAAAATGCTAAGATACAGTGTCAGCGACATTTCACATGCAGATACAGCCGTAGTTGCACACAGAATATAGGTATGCCGAATATCATTTTAATCAGCATAAGCTGCTTGTGTGTCCTATTCGCATCGCTTTGCGAATAAGACGGATTTTAAGACAAAAAGTCGCAAGAGAAAACATTTGGCCCTACAGAGTTGTGCCACGGCATGGCGTGACTAGTAGGCTGTTTAACACGCAAGGAGGCTAGATGTATGTGGACACATCTGTAGGACGTACTGTTAGAGCATAGGACGTACTGTTTGAACATAGGACATGTTTAAAAGTACAAGAAGAACTAAGAAGTATAGTAGGATTTGAGAAGTGCACAGAAAGTAGCTTTGAGAAATAAAATAAGACATGTCCAGTAATAATTTGTGATGACCTCAGTCATATATATATACATGTTAATGGTAATTTAATTACCATCAGATGTTCAATAAATCCTTTATAATATTTAAACCAATGTATTGCTGTATTCCTGGTTACATTGATGTAGATTATTCAAATTGTGTACAGGGTTTCTTTGAGCTGAGTTACTAAGGAGGAAGAAATGTCAACATATCTAGAGGAGTCTGATATCACCCCAGATAACTACTCTGTAAATACAAGAGTGATTTCACCAACGCATAATGTCATATTCTGTATAGTATGTCTGTCGGCATCTCAAGGAATATTCTGTTACAAGATCTGTGGTGTTAAATATTTTACTATTAGTAGATGTCCTATGATCTGAGCTATGCAGAAAACTAATGTGTGCTTTGTGAATATGCACAATGGTAGACCATTACTTATTCACAGTCATACACATTTTGAACTCCCAATTTCTAAACCCAGAATTCCAACTACAAATACATAATGTAGTGTACAGTCTAGAACAATGCTTCCCAAACTCGATCCTCAAAGCGGCTTTAAAGCCAGGTTTTAAGGATATCCATGCATCAGCACAGATAATATAGCAAAATGAATGAGGTACTAATTAGGTGACCTGTTCTCAAGCAAATTTATCCTTAAAACCAAAACTACATTATTATGGGGCTTTAAGGACCAAGTTTGGGAAACATTGAAAGGCTTTGTCAGCTTAGCTGAAACTGAGCTCATTCATATTTTTGTCAAATTATCTAAAGTATTACCATGAATATAATATTTTGTAGTGTGTTTGTGTACTATGCATCTATAATTTACTTCTAATGCTGTCATCTTTTCATCATGTAATTGTACCAGAATGGGATTACTCATGTGACTAAACAAAGTCTTAAATGATAATGAAAATGTATTATCTGATGGGAAATCCTGACTATTCAAATGATACCGGGCAGGTTATACTCTCTCAAACAATAAAAATACAAATGGTTTCACAGTAAAAAATAACTTCTGCAACAAAAACCAGAAAACGACATGAGGTATTGATTTCAGACATGTATTTATTTAAACTTTACAGAATCTTTAAGCAAAAAAGATATTAAACAGTTTAAAGGCTGTTCATAAAGATATTTTCTGGTGACAAAACCAGATGCAATTTTGGGCACAGTGCCTGGTAGCCAAGATGAAACCATTCTCCTGCACAGTGTGCATAGCATAAAACTTTTTTTCATTATCACCACAAAACAAAGCAACAAGTTGTAAATGGGTGTAAAAATAACCTAATGGATATGGTTTATGATGTACAGTGGAAGCGGTCAGTTTGTGGACTGAGTTAATATTCATGAAAATATAGCATACTTACCTACTTTTGAAAAAGCATTTCAGGGAGATTGTGAAAGTAACACCTATGAGCTCAGCGGTAAAGTGGGCGTGTACTGCTACATCTTAGAGGCGTGTCATAAATAGACTTACATCTAAATGTAAATGCACCCAAAAGCAGTCAGATCTATTTGTTGATGAAAACACACTACTACTTTCAGAAAATACATGTAGCCATAGGGATAATTGTACCTTATAATAACCAATGCAGGGAAATTATACTAATGATCACATTTGAATATATATATCTCTGTTTTTTTTTATATAACAGCTACATAATGGGGGTAAGGTGCAATAAGGGAGATTGGCATACTCTTCAGGGAGACAGGGAGATTACTGCTATGTCAGGGAGTCTCCCTGACAATGAGGGAGAGTTGGCAAGTATGAAATATAGCCCTCAAAGAACCAGCACTTCATGAATATTAGTTAGGCTTCATGAATGCTAGGCCTCATGATTGTCAATCAGGCCTGATGAATATTAGTCAGCGATCATAAATGTCAGGGCTCATGAATTTGAAGATGCATACTTCTTCTACTCACATAATGGCTGCCTCCTCTGTGCTGACAACAGGTCCATGTTAACTGAGGTGGGAATGAAGGACATAGGGTGACATTGCTCGGTGCCTTGGGGTATGTTTATGCACTATAGGAGGTATATCATAAATAGAAGGGGTAGAAGGAGAAGTTTGTCTTACAGAAAAAATATAATAATACCAAATAAGCTATGTCAGCTATTACTTTCAAAACATTACATTACTGTAACAAACACATCCAGTGTATATTACAGTGCCACAAATTATTAATGTATCACCATTAACACTAACAAGAAATTAGACGTACCAAGGTGTAAAACATGTTAGCTGTTGCATAGCAAATTGTAGAAAGTATCCAGTTTAGTCTGTGAAGAAAAAAAAAAAGATATTTGTTAAAATGTATATACTTTCAATTAGAATTGATATGTTTTCTAGAAACCTGATATCCATACAATTCTATGAACCAGGTAGATAAAATAATTAAATAATTGTTGCCATTAGAGATAGCATCATATACACAGATATGATCACCAACTACTTTGTAATAGTCACTGTAAGGAGCTTGGCTGAGCTACAGTAGTTAGGGGGAGATGTACTAAGCCTTGGAGAGTGATAAAGTGGACGGAGATAAAGTACCAACCAATCAGCTCCTAACTGTCACTATACAGGCTGTGTTTGAAAAAATTACAGTTAGGAGCTGATTGATTTATACTTTATCTCTCTCCACTTTATCACTCTCCAAGGGTTAGTGCATCACCCCCATAGTGAGATTGGGAATGCCATGGACAGTGTTCGTAAAGACAGGAGTAATATTCTTAAATGTAAATTATTTTATTTATTCCATGGTGAATAAATCCAGGCTGCAAAAAAATCTACTCCCCAAGTATTATGGGAAATAGATCGCTTTACCTGTACTAAGTTGAGTATAGAATCATTATTTTGCATTTTAAAAATTCTTTCAAAAATATTTTTTTTTTGAAACGTATTGATATTCTTTAGGGTATAGAATGTACAGTGTCATACTATATACAGGTGCTCAACTGATAAATCAACCTGTGGAAAACACGTAATGTCTTTAACACTGTGGTTTGCAGACAATCACACCCAATTTAAAGATTATGGGATAGATTCAAACCAAGCTAAATTAGGAGAAATCCAAATGTATTTTGTGTTCCTGTTTCTATGACTTTTCTGCACTGAATGTAAGTACCAGTACTACATCAGTCTGCATGGAACATCTAATGTGAATACTGTATGCATAACAGAAGAAG